>VTPC01001008.1:115726-145002 GCA_011009095.1 Ignelater luminosus
ATTGGTATGGGAAATCTGAAATATGCCAAATAGTTCGTTCTCGAATAAAAGTTGGTGAAATTAATAGTTGCAATCGATAGATAAGATATTCTAACGTACTGTTCAAAAATATTACCCTTAATAACAATCCCAATTTTTCAGAAATTATAAATTCATTAATTACTCGCAAAACATTAATTTAAAAGCCGAAAACTGAAAAGTCGACGCCATTTGCCTCCGTGGTTCAATGGTTATTACTGCTTGCTAAACCGCACGGGCTCTTCGAATACAAGATCGAACCCCCTTACAAGCAAGACTTTTTTTTAAATTTTATTTGTCATTAATCTTTAATTTAATAACAATTTAAATAATTTGTTATTATTCTTGTATTCAAAAAACGTACAAGAAATAATAAATTAGAAATGAAAACTGATGATGCTTTTTCATACTGCATACAACAAAAACCAATTTTTACAATATTAGTACAATATTAAGGCTAATATTTTTGGACAGTACGTTAGAATATCTTATCTATCGATTGCAACTATTAATCTCACCAACTTTTATTCGAGAACGAACTATTTGGCATATTTCAGATTTCCTATACTAATTCCCTATAGCAAATGTTAAAACGAACACGGTGTATAATATCCTCATAAAAACCACTATCTATGTTACTGCTTGTTGCTAAGAAACAAAGTACGGTTTGATGCGTCAGTAAGAAACAGTGGAAACCATAAAATTGGTCTACACAGATAGGGTTAATATTGGTAGCTTGAAAGAAATTAGCTTATTCTGAAACACTACAAGCTATACATTCTAGATTTTTGGGCTCTTTGAAACTATGTGAATACCAAAAATTGAGCTGTCTTCTATTGTTTATAAAATAACATCAGAAGGCTAAAGTTCCCAATTTCAGTACATTTCATACAAATCGATTTTGAATGCAGTTTTACAAAGAAAACTATCTAGGAGTGCTTTAGAAAATCTATTTATAAACCCAGCATCACAGAACAAGAATAATAAAATAAACAAACCGTTATTTCTTAGAGAAGATGCTTAAAATCTCCTCCTTCTCAAACACCATGTTTAATTTAATATAGTACTGAGTCAGAAGCAATTTCTAGTACCAAGTATTTCTTTCTTGAATACTAAGTAAATTTTTTATAATTCACAGGCACATATAGACAGTCAAAATCAAGTTGCTAAAGCTTTCTACGATCTACTTGCTCAAAACCTAACCAACCTTTATCTAAATGTTTTTACTTTAAATAGTCCATGAAATATGTAGGTTATCTCTGAGTTACTTTCTATTTTTTAATTATTATACACAACAATAACTCGAAAGTATTAGTAATTTTTATTTCAACTTGTAATTGTTATTTATGATAACATGAGTGTAACATACAGTATTTAAGTCTAAAGTAATAAAACAAATGTTGTATTAGATGATGCAATTCAAAAATATGAGTAAACGCTTATATTGAACATAATGTAACGTAATCTAAGATAAATTTTCTAGTTTCTTTGAAAATACCTGAAACTTCACTTTACATGTCCATACAGTTTAACCGTTAATTGTGTCAAATAGTTTGACATCTTAGTTATTAACACTGAATGAAGATAGTCGCAGGGGATTTTGGGTACGACGATCTATGATATTCTTAAGATGGTCGAGTGTGAAATACCGCTTAGCAAATTATCCGATATTAGCAGAAAAGCTAGATAGATGACTAGAAAGAAGAAGAAAAGAACTTGTAAGAGTAGCTGTTGGAAAACTTGGGCATTCATCTAGAAAACTTGAGAAAAAGTTCAAAATTACTTGTGAATATGTCGAGAGGAAACTAATTGAAGAAAAGGTGGTAATAATAAAAAATAAAAGGAAAACACAGCAGAATACTTTATTTACAAGACTCGATGGCTCAAATATGTGCCAAAGTTAGGTAAGCAGAGGATTATGGTGCTGTACTTCACTCTAGTATAGTTAAATGTGTTGTTACTGTTGTCAAATTGTTTTGTATCTCTTTTAGATAATAAATTTATTTCTAAATTTACGCAAAACTTTAGTTGGCACGCCCTTTCCTAATACAGAGTTTTTCTGGAAGAGCACTCAGAATTAAAGGTTTTAAAAAACTATAAGAGTAAATTAAATACGTACTTAGTCAATGCTTACGTCAAGGTATCGATTAACAGTTTTCAGCCTAAACAGTTATTAAATAGTTGGAAATAAGATTATGTAATAAAGACTTATAAAGATCTTGTAAAAATCTACATTTCTTATTAAATTCTGTAGTTACAGACGAAAAATACCATTATTTTTAGGAAAATGAGGAAAACCGGCGGATATCTACTTAAGCATTTCTGCATTATAAAATTCGCAAGAACTATTTTACATAAATTCTTGCTTCGTCACTTCTGGTATCTATTAGAACTTTTCAATAAATCATCCTGTGATGCAATTAGGATTGTTTTTATAACATAACTGTCTGTAAATACAATGTTCCTTTTCGAGATTAATTCATTTTGAAATAAATTAAGACGATGGAACGGCGAGAATAAATATTTCCGGTTTTACTGGTTTTATTAAAATAATAATATAATGGACTATAATTCAAGTCATTTTTGTTTACTTTGATAAAAAAGGAATAAAAAGTAAAAACCCTCCATTATCTTTTTCCTTTTTAATTAATTATTTTATCAGTATAAAAAGGAATAAAAAATTAAGCTACAAAACCAAACTTTCCCTTTCCTAAACTTAGTTTAATTAGAGTTACAGAACAGAACTTCCCCAGACTAATTTCGAATTCCCTAAAATCGCATGTTTAATTTCAAAAGAAGAACTGGTTAATCTTCTTAAATTTGTATTCCGGAAATTGGATGGTTACCAGGAGCAAATAACTCTTTCATGTAGAGCTTGGTAACAAATTATAGGACCGTCAAGTTTTTCTGTCGATCGTATTCGAAAGTAACCGCAAAGTAATTTAATTAGCGATTTAAATTTTAAAGACTGTATATTTAGAAGGTAAAAAACTGTTTTATGGCTTTCTGATATTAGAGAGGTTACTTGTTATTCTTGCTACCAGAATTCTTATTCAATAAATATTAAGTATTGTCGCTTTAGTTAGATAGAAACATGTTATTTAAAATTCTAGTATCTATGCATTGCCGTCACAAGTTGTACCGTGAATCCGATATATCCTATTGATATCTCAACTTATCTCTGATTATGTCTAGGTAACAATACCATTAAAAACCTAGAATATTGTGTTGACTAAATCATACAGTGTATAGAACTCGAGTGTGAATGTAGTCTGTTTAAACATGGATAAGGAAATTGTGAGTATTTTAACATTCATGAAAGTAAGTCTTGAATATCACCTTAATCTTTGGTGAGTAATGGAACTGCATTTTAAATCCAACAAAAATTTAAAAAAGGACAAGTTTTTAAATTTTAATGAAAGGAATTGTACACGTTAATGTAGAAATTAAAAAGTTATTTACCAAAAATTATTCTTGGCCATGGACGATCTGCATTCAAAGTACAATTATTCAATCAAAGGTACAAAATGTAGATGATTAGATTTATTGAGATATATGTTATATACTCAGAATAAAATTTTATTTTTTAAAAACAATTTGTAGATAAAGATAAATTGGGGAATATAAATATTCATTAATTTAAATTAATCTCAAGCTTAAAATAAATTTGTTTTAGACTACTTAGTATTAAGTTTTTGCTGTAGGTCTTCTTTTTATTATCTTATTGGTTTGATAAATTATTCAAAATCTTGCTTTGATTAATCAAATATTCGGCAAATCTAATTATAAAAAAAATGACAAAGGTGAATTTTAAGACTGAATATGTCTGTTTTTTTAACACAGAAATTGTTTCTAGTTTATTATCATTAAATCTGGCGCTTTGACGTGTAACTTAAAAAATCTTCTTTATCAAGTATTTGACTACTAAAATATTTAATTAATATTCTAAAATTATAATTAGCATTTCCTACGAATAAAACTTTATCCTTTAGATTCGTTTATTTTAATAGAAACCGATAATTGTACTCATTATACAAAGTTTATTGAATGAAATCATTATCTCTAACTATTCATATTTAAAAAAACCCTGTAAATAAAAATAAAAATTACAAATTAACCGCGTTAATCTTATGCTAGCACGGTTTAATTCACAGAATAGATACACCTACTACACGTGCTACAACATTTATAGAAAGTTGTAAACCGTTTTACGTGCGAAACGAAACGCTTGATGGGTTTAACCGAAAATTCGGTTTAACCAGTATGATGAAAAGGAATTTGCAAAAACATCACCTATAACGTGCAAACGTAAATATACAAATATTTGACCAATCCTTCATATTTTCATCAAAGGTTGATACGCGTCACTTGAACGGAATTCCCTAACACACGTTATTCTCTTTTCCGGAGATTTATAAACAGTTTCCTAGTTATTAATACTTTACAGATAGAGAAACAAATGCATTAAACCGCAATGGGATTTTTTTTAATAAAATCAACGATTCTTTATTTCTCAGTTTAAAACTAGAATGCAGAGAATCCTGTTGTGCGTTTCTATGCCTTTATAAGTTATAATAGTGGTTAAGGAGTTTCTAAATAGTGATTTACCTTTTAGTATAAATAATTATGAGGGAAGCAATCGAATCTAAGGTAAAAGTTATAATAAATTCTTGATTCTGATTTTAAGAGTTGATAACATTGAAAAAAGCGTTTTCTGAAATTAAAAGAATTTCCATTATCACCATTATCAAAATACAATGATTAGATTTTGTAGTGGCTACTTGAATTAAGATTTGTTACTAATGGTAGAATAATTGTATTAAATTTATATTCGCTCTTACAGAAAGCATTGGGTTCGGAAGCAACCAGTGACACAAAAAGTGATGATGTTCCCGAAAGGGCAAGCTGGAGTAAACCGATAGAATTTGTGCTGTCGTGTTTGGGTTATGCGGTTGGTATTGGAAACGTCTGGCGGTTTCCCTATCTTTGCTACCGAAATGGCGGAGGTTGGTTTTTTCTTTTAATTTAATTTTACGTGTTTATAAACATAATAAATTTAAATCAAATAAGATTTAAGTTCATAAAATATTCATAAAATCTAACAAATCTTTTAAATGCTAAAAATGCAATAATAACATAATAATATTATTTGTTTTATTCATACCATTATGTTTTATTATATCGATTAGAAAATCCGAACGATTAAAAGAATTTCAAGTATTAAACACGTATTTCCTAGATTTTTCATTTACATACAGCCAATTATGGATTAAATATTCTTATCAATGATGTTACAATGTCCTAGTTTTTAAGTTATTTGTATTCCTAGCTTGGTTCTTTATTTTGATCAGGTGAAGGAATGGTTTTTCTTTTCAGGTAATTACTTTTTCTATTATAACATAATCAGGATAATTAATTTATCTTGCGAGAAATTAGTTAGTTGATTAATTAACATGTAGAACGGTTTCTCTGGGGTTTAAATTAAATTATGAAGAATCACCTAAAATTAAAAAAGTTTATGAATTAATTTTTCATGTTTTCAAAACAATTTTGCTTAATTCACACACAAACGAATAAAGCATTTTTCGGTTACGTTAACCATTAATTATGTTTTAAAAAATTAATATCGGTCGAACAAATCTCCGTAATACGTTATCTTTATAAGACCACAATCATAATAATAAAAGAAAATAAGATTAACTTTACGATATAATTATATTTTACCGAAGAGTATGTTAACCGGTGAATAAAGAACCTTAAAACGAATTGCATGCTTTGGGTAAGTCATTATATGATTGCTGTTGTTAGTGTGTAATTTAACAAGGTTAGGCTACCGTTCATCAGTTTTATGGACTAATATTACGTTCATGTAAAATGTAAAATGCGAGGGTTTTAAAAATTTATACGGGCAGGTTTATAAATAATTCTTGGTTACAAACACGTGAATTTTTCAAAACCTGAAAACATTTTATTTACTTAATTTTTGTGTACAAACATTGCATTAAAAATGTTTCGGAAATAAAAAATTTATAATGTTTTTGATTTTAAATGATAGTTTTACATGCAGCAAGAGATATCTTTAAACATTATACATAAACAAAGAAAATTATTTGAGAAACGTTTATCGTTAGATTTTAATCTGAATACCAAGAAGATAAGAGTGAATTCTAGTTTATGTAAACATGATTGCAACACAGTGTAAAAAAATCAAATTTTTATCTGTTTCCGCCTTTATTATTAAATATTACTGGCATTTCTATTTTAAATACAAAGCCTAGAAATAAACATGTAGGTAATTATTTAATAATCATTATATTACGTTCACTCCCACAACAGTTCAATTACAAAAAATTTTTTAAATACACTTTTAACTGTTGACGTTCTTCGCTAAGTTTTGAAATATATTCTCAATTAGAAGTGTAATGTTGTTATTTCTTTATTTAGATGTATTTAATGATTATCACTTTAAATATAGTTAGTTCTGATGATGCCATGCAAAAGTTCCGAAACATCGGCTGAATGCGGCTGGTAATAACTAATTAAAAACAACTTTCCAAAAGATTCTTGTGATTTTTTTAAATTTTAAGTATTTAATTTATAATATTTATATTTCAAAATAAAAACTAATATGAGATATAGAGCTTGCCTTCTTATTAAAAAAAATTGGATTACTTATACAGGGTAAATCAACGTTATACTTGAAACGTTAAATAAGGTATTGGCAACATTGGATCATCCATTCCCATATTTTCATGCAACTTCAAAGATTCGTAATACTAACACATGGGCTGAAAAGTCCCAGGCCTAACAAATAGATGGCGCTAGTTCTATTGCATTCACCGCTTTTTCAGTTAGTACTAATCTTCAAAAGACAGCTGTTAGAATTTCATGATATTCTATTCATTATTTTGTGAGTTATTGTGCTAAGAGTGACGCTACTTTTGTTATTTTCAAAACAATGGATCAAAAACAATTTCGTGTTTTAATTTTACACTGCTTCTTGATGGGAAAAAATACCGTTCAAGCGAAGCAATGGCTTGAAAAGTGTTATGGGGACTCCGCTCCATCAGAAACAACAATAAAACGTTGGTTTGCTGACTTCAAACGTGGTCGTAGAGACACCGATGATGCAGAACGCAGTGGACGTCCAAATGAGGCGGTAACACCAAAAAACATCAAAAAAATCCACAAAATCGTTTTGAATGATCGAAAAGTGAAGTTGCGTGAGTTAGCTGACATTGTAAAGATATCAAAAGAACGTGTTGGCTTTATATTGCATGAGCATTTGACTATGAGAAAGCTTTGCTCAAAGTGGCTGCCGCGTTTGCTCACTGTTCACCAAAAACAAGAACGTGTTGATGTTTCTGAGCAGTGGTTGGCCATGTTTAAACGTAACAAACCGGAATCTTTGCGTCGATATGTGACAATGGATGAAACATGGATCCATCACTTCACTCCGGAATCAAAACGATCGTCATCTGAGTGGACAGCAACTCGTGAACCTGTTCCAAAGCGACCGAAAGCACAACAATCGGCTGGAAAGGTTATGTCCTCGGTATTTTGGGATGTGCGTGGTGTAACATTCATCGACTATCTTGAGAAGGGAAATACCATCAACAGTGAATATTATATAGCGTTGTTGGAGCGTTTGAAGGCCGAAATTGCAAAGAAACGACCGCATATGGCAAAGAAAAAAATTTTGTTTCATCAAGACAACGCACCGTGTCACAAGTCAATCAAAACAATGGCAAAACTACATGAATTGAACTTCGAATTGCTCCCACATCCACCGTATTCTCCAGATTTGGCTCCCAGCGACTACTGGCTGTTCGCAGACCTAAAAAAAATGCTTGCCGGTAAGAAATTTCGCTCGAATGAAGAGGTTATCGCTGAAACTGAGTCCTATTTTGAGGCAAAAGATAAATCGTTCTACAAAAGTGGTATTGAAATGTTAGAGCGGCGCTGGAATGATTGCGTTGTTCTTGATGGAAATTACGTTGATGAATAAAGCTAATTTTGAACAAAAAAAACCGTGTTTTCTTTGTTAGGTCTGGGACTTTTCAGCCATGTGTTAAATATAGATATACATTTCTACTTATGAATTAAGTTGAAAGAGTTAGTAGAGTAAAACTGGAATTAAACAATGTGCGTAAATTTAATAATAATAGGAAGTAAGGGCGTGGCAAAAGTGTGAGCTGTCACTGCTCGAAAGCGTCCAGAAGTCCAGGAAAGGTAGTAGTCAAGCAAGCGGTACTTACCTACGATTCTGAACCACAAGATTTAATTAAGATTAAGATGGCGATGGTAACTTGAATCCTCAACAAGATACTCTTTCTACATACGCACTAGAAAAGCCATTGAAGCATTTACTTAATTCGCTCGTATTATGCGGCAATGAAATTAAGAGAAAAAAAAGAAATTATTCCGTAAAGTAGCTTCAGCTATGGAAGGAAAAATATGTTCAGTGTAAAATCACAAAGACAGCGCTGGCTACATACAGAAGACAGGCTCTTTTAAAGACAGGGTTAGAAGACCCAGAAGTTCAAACCAGTTATGTTGCAAGTCAAAATAGCTAGTAAGAAATTAAAAAGAAACATTAAGGTACTAGGAAGCGACATCAAAGCAAAGTCAAGACATTCTGACTGTTACGGAACCAGAGATTACGGGAACACGTCAGCGTATGTGTGTAAAATTAAACGTTATACAGCTCATGTGAAAGGACACAATCAAAATGAACAGTCTAAGAAAAACCAGACAATTTCTATTGGAGCATCGAAAGTAAATAGCCGGAAAAGCAACCTCCGATGTACATATTCTGGAATGCAATGTCTGGAGAACAGAAAAACAAAAAATGTATCAGAAAACTTTATAACTGAAAATTTGCTGGTCGAAACGAAATGTGTCACGTGATACAGAGGGTGATTTTAGGAAATAGGTAACGTAACTCAGAAGGATTGCTCATATTGAATATGACATTTATCTAATAAGTAAGGAGCATCTCAGTGAGCGACAAGATTTATACTCTCTAGCAGTCAAATAAAATATTCAGCAACAATACAATGTCTAAAATAAGCATTCGAAAGCTCCGAACAAGCATCTTGGCTGATGTGTTCGTAGTGATTTTGTATATCGAGCTGGTTTTAGTAAGAATGGTGTTCACGTATATATATTTTATAATGTAACAAAAGAATGCTAATTGTACTTAATGATCCACGTGTGCAATCTTGACTTCTTTTATCTAGTAGTTTCATGATGGTCATAAATCTATCGCAAAGAATCTCAGGTCTATTACATGTCTACCAACCATGTATAGGATACTTACAAAATAATTATTCTACAAAATTAACGCAACTGTATATTTTTTCTCTGTCATAATACATTTTTCTTAATGAGATGAGTTTGATTCTACTTTACATCTTCCTACAGATAGCAAACTATTAAAAATGTGGAAAAACAGACGTCTCAAGTAGAAAGCATCTAAAAAGCAATTTTTGTCACATAAAGTGTGGTTTTAAAAAATTACATAATTATTTAGGTACTATCTCTAGAGCAGCGTAACGTGTTTTTTTAAAATCGCATATAAAGTACGTAGACTGATGAATGTCGTACAACAATAATCACACAGAAAATTTGATTTCATTACCCGCAAGATAACAAAAAGAATCTCCAGATTAAGTGTTGTCTGAGCATTATACAGTTGGGTCAGTAGAAAATGCATTATATAAAAATATCGATTAATATAATTTAAATAAAAGTGCTTTTTTAATAAGCTCTTTTTGCTAAATAATAAATATATTTTGTCAATTAGTCTGTATAGGGATATAACACGACGTACTATTAAAAAATAAAAATAGCGATGTAGAGAGTAAAAATACCTTACATACTTATTCATGTCCTTGATCAACCTAATTAAAGTGCATCCAATTCCAATTAAATTTTAACCTATGCGTATCTGACTGCCCACACAACCTTCATTGCTTTAGACCATAATTAATTTAGAGAATAACTAACAGTCTAATTCAATCAAGCCCTGCTATGAAATAACATCATCATCAATAACACAGTGGTGTGTACTTTTTCCATCAATAGCCACGTGAAAACACTTTTTTGAAATAATTTACCTAGCAAATAAATAATAGTGTAATAATTAGTATTAACAAATAATCAAAGTAATTAATAATTAATAGTATTAATTAGTAAGTAGAGTAATTCGGAAAAATTAAAAAGAGTACCCAGAAGAATAAACTAATTAATTCAAAGCTAAATTTAATTAAGGTAAAAGCATGTAGGTCGATAAACGTCAGCTGATCATCATAGATCTGAATGCAAATTAATTAGTGCATACTCAATAACAAAACGAATTAATGGGTCTAAACAAAATCGAATTACCGTTGGTAAAATTGTGTCATTTTAGAAAAGCATAAAATTCAATTGAACGATATTACTTTTACAATTGTAGTGAAGATGCGAAGGCAATGAACGGTAATATAAATTATATTGATTGAAGTTTATTACTTTTCCAAGTTATTTAATTTGTCTGTCTTTTCACTACGGAGTTATTCTTCTCTTATCTTGCAATTTATATACTCTTTTAAACATATTATTATACGGGCATTTTAAGTTTAATTCTGGAAATTATTTATTATTTTATCTGATGTACGTTTCTAAGTTTCTTTTTTCTAAAATAGTATATCTTTCCAGTTTTTAATAGAAAAAATAACCTAAAATATTAGAAAAAAATAAAACAAAAATTTAAAAATACTCTGCATCTAGGAGTGACGGAGGTATTACAAATTTAGAAGAAGAAATTTTATGTTTCAAGCAAAATACATGACATTTCAGCTACTTCCAATAGTTTCTACCCTACTGACCCGTCCAATATAGCTAATTAATTTCCAGTTTGCTTTGTTACCACCAGCACCTTTCCATAATTATTGCGTTTTCCTTTGAGTGCAGTCAATTCCAAAATGGTCCTTTCTGTTTTTAATGATAAACAAAACTTTGTGAATACTCTCTATCCATACGTGTTTTTGAGTTTCATATTTTAGTGTTGATTTACTGAGGCGAGGATCGATGCCGTTTTGAAATATCACAGTGGAGAAAAGTATCGCGTAATCTGACAAAACGGTATTGACCATGACGTTTTGGTGGAGTGTCCGGAGTACACCTAGTTATAAAACAAAGCGAAGGTACTTATTAAGTCTGACATTGCTTTTTTAATTATTATGAAACCTTTTTGTAGTAAGTTCTTTTTAATACAAAACTACGTACATAATGACTGTAACTATCAAGGTTAGGCATGAGAAGTTCATTAAACTCTTTATTTTTGTCTGATTTAATTTGTCATTGTTCTAAAATGACATATTTTTATACTTTTCAGAGAAATCTTTCTTCAGATATTTTCAATGTAGGTGTGGATTATTTATAAAACAAAATTGTCTTCCAGTATTAAATTTTTAACTGTTCTGTTTCATTTATGCGTTGTTTATTTAGAAATTTCCCTAATGTGTCTGTTATCAGTTAATAATAAATTCACCAGCCAAACCCAGTAGTCAGCAAGGATATTATACTTTTAGAAAAAGAGCTGTAAATCAGGCGAGAGCCAGTGATTTAGGGTTTGTTCGAACTAGCGTTCGTTATTGCCAATCCGACCGATCATGTCATTTAATTAAAGTTATTAATAACTCCACTAAGACCGATAAGGACCATTAATAAACTAATAACAATAAATCTCTGCAGCAAAAGACATTAATTCAAAAACTACAAAATTAAATTTGTAGAACATTATCTGCTAATTTAAATTTTCAAAGGGAAAGCTGCTCTTGCTAATTAATTGATCTCATCTTATGACAATGGTATTAACTGGACTATTCAATTAGGTAATTGAACGTTTTCAAATAGCACATCACAGAATAGATTTTATGAATTGTATTATAACAGTTACTAACATAATCCGGTCATGGCTTAAAAATTCATGCTTTGATGGATGCCCTTTGATGAATTTGATCATGTAACATTTCATAAATTAAACTACATATTCTATCTATTTACCTGTCTTTCATAAATGATTTTAGTTAAATTAGCCAGACTAATAGCATTTATGTTGTTCAAACACTGTTAGTCACTTTAATTAGTAACATATACTAATTGTACTTATTTAATATTATAATTTCAGGTGCATTTCTCGTAGCATATCTAGTAATGGTCGTCGTAATGGGGATGCCAATATTTCTCTTGGAATTAGTAATTGGACAGTATTCTGGAATGGGACCTGATCAAGCATTTGCTCGAATAGCCCCAATTTTTAGTGGACTTGGTTATTGTTGTATAGTTGTGATATTTCTAGTCACTATTTATTATATGGTGATAATCGCCTGGACCGTTTTCTATTTCTTTGCTGCGTTTGATAGTGATTTAGGATGGGGTTCGTGCAATAATGCATTTAATACGAAAGGTAAGTAATTTTTCTCATTTTTTTTTGCAAACATTGTTCTTTCTAATCTGTACATGGTTTAACAACTGACCAGAGAAAAACATAAAAAATACATTTGGCCCCATACCATATGTAATTTAAATCAGAGTGAAAAAGTATTTGCTTTTACATATTCTGGGTCACTTTTGTTTTTTTCTCTTTTCTATTGTTTAACAGTTTATGTCTTATTAAATAGTCTCCATTCTAAACCTCATTTTAATTATACAGTGTTTGATTACCATTGCATCTTGTTGGTAACTGTCGGTTTTTACTTATTGTCGCCAAATTACATTAATTTTATTTTTTTAAACTTACATCACTGTTTTAACGTCTTAAATTTAAACTTTAAAATTATGTATTGTTAATTTTAAGGTTGTATCAAAAAGAATTTTTCTAAATACATAATTTGGCCGCATGGAATGCACATCGCGCCAAAAAAATACTTGAAAGACCTCTTTGGCACGTGGAATATAATTAAATCTAGACTTTCATAATTAAATTGTCCTCAGTTTATATTTAATCTAGCAATATTAAGCAACACAATATAAATTAGTATTTCACAGAAAACAACCAAAAAAATCTACATTCTTTCGTGTTTTTCTAACAGAAGCGGTATTGATTTGGTCAAATTAAATATTTTGACGGATTCTAAAAAAACTAATAGTGGGGTGTTCTGATTTACAAGCGAACAGAATTGCAATTAAAGGCATCGCTTTAAACCCTTCTCATTTCTAATACCAACATTTTCTCTGTTCTACCCTCGTTTCATTAATGTAAACGCGTTCAACTAAATGAAAGAAAAGTCTCGAATAAACGAAAACTGAAGTTTAATTAACGCCTTTGCTTGGCACCTCAAAAGCGAAACTGATTATTTGTTTTACGTAATTAAGAACAACTTCAAAGTAAAAGATGAATATTCTATACGGCTATAAAGAAATAACAAAAGCCAGTTTGTGGTTAGCCTTCAAAACTATTTTTCATTCATAATTTGCTTACATTAAAATTAACTATTTTTTTAAGAGTCTGGCAAACTGTATTAAGAAGAAGGAATTTTCTGTGTGGGTGGCTTAAATAGCCTCTGTGTTTTTATTACTGTTTCTTATAATTAACGTATTACATAATTTGTGAATTTACGATGCTTTGGTAGTAAAATTTAAAAGCTATTGTTGGTCGTTTCAAGAAAATTGTAAGTGTTTTGTTAATTAATAATTTACATAATAAAGATTATTAAAACAACCTTTAATTTGGGTTAATTATTTTTCAGATTTTAGTGCATTTTAATTAAAGTACAAGCTATTTTAATCCATTAAAAGCTATTTTTGATTTATACTCGGCGTAAGCTTAATTGTAGATTTGATAAACGAGTGATTTTCTTGATTACACGCGAGTTTCTTTCTTTACAAACATGAAACTTATAGAGCTGAATAGAATTTCATTCTTTATTACTTAATTCTCGGTGTTTACTATGCAATTTTTATAATCAATTTTATGGGTATTATTTTTCCGTGATCTTATGTAGATTTTTGTTAGAATGTGATGGCAGCAGTAGCGTAAGTTTTTATCGTATTTCATCTGTTAGTACTTACAATAACAAATTGATTTTGATAAATTAGTTAGTAATAGGGAGTAGCAATTATAGTATAATTACTGGTAAAAGGTGCGATTCTGTTTCGTACTACTCTACTAAAAGTCGTCTATTAATGCTCTAACAAAAGACTTTTATAAAATAAATCACTGCTTTACGTTGATTTTGTATCTAATGGTAATCTAAATACGCAATAGTCTCTGTTGTAGTATAGGTATATTTTCGATTAAAAATTCCGTATTATTCGAATACTCTTAGTACACCCTAAAAGAATGCGCATAGCCCTGCTTTATATTTAGTTCTTGTACTGTACACATTGAAAACCGTTGAAAACATATCCAACAGGAAAGAGAATAGTAACACGGCCATTAAAATAATATTCTACCATTGCTGCTATCACCATTCTTAACACATTTTAGCTTGCGTTCAAATATGCGTATCAAACACTATTATATTGAATGTGATGTAAGTTAGTTTCTGGCAATACTTAGACACAAATAAAATCTTTTTAAACAATTTTCTGAACATTCTCTTTCAAATGACTAAATCGTTATACAGCATTTGTTTGTTTTAGGTTGTTACAGTGCATTAGAAGATGAAAAATGCGGAATTAATGACACCTATTTTAATTATACCTGCGTGCCAGTCCGAGAAGTATGCAGAGAATACGGTTATTATGATAAAGTAAACCGTACTTATTGCGTAGACGCTGAAGGAAATGTCGAGCACATTAGCCATATAGTAGGACGAATTCTAGCTTCCCAAGAATACTTTAATGATTATGTTCTGGGAGTCGGAGACTCTACTTGGGAAAGCTTTGGTAGCCTAAGATGGCAGTTAGTTTTGTGCCTATTATTATCTTGGATTATTGGTTACTTGTGCGTAATACGTGGTGTTAAAACATCCGGAAAAGCAGTTTACTTTACTGCTTTATTCCCATACGTAATATTAACTATTTTAGTTGTTCGAGGTGTTACTCTAGATGGCGCGTGGAATGGAATTCTTGTGTATATTACTCCTAAATGGGAAATGTTAGCAGATGCAGAAGTGTGGGGTAATGCAGCGTCTCAAACATTCTATTCCTTTGGAATAAGTTGTGGATCACTTATTACGTTAGCATCCTACAACGATTTTAACAATAACTGCTTTAAGGACGCCTTGATTGTTACAGCGGCAAACATATTTACTTCTATATATGCGGGTTTAGCCATATTTGCTATGCTTGGGTTTTTAGCAAATCAGATGGACTTGCCAGTAGAAGAAGTAGCAACACAAGGTCCTGGTCTGGCTTTTGTTGCTTACCCAGAAGCTCTTTTGAGAATACCTCTACCACAATTATGGGCTGCACTGTTCTTCTTCATGTTGTTTATACTTGGATTGGGAAGTCAATTCGCCGGTATTGAAGCTGTAAGCACCACCATTCTTGATAAATGGCCTTACATGAGAAATCATCATTCCAAAGTTACGTTGGGTATTTGCCTTACGTGCTTTATTTTAGCTATTCCAATGTGCTTTGATGGAGGAGTATATTTGTTTACTTTATTGGAGTGGAATACTGCTTCTTGGGCTATACTTTTAATTGGCTTCGCGGAAGTGGTTTCGGCATCATGGGCATATGGATGCAAAAGATTTTTGGATAACATGAAATCCATGTCGATGTCACTTTCAAAATTTTCTTATTGGTACTGGTGGACCTGCTGGGTAATTCTCACACCATTGTCTTGTTTGGTAGGTAATAACATAAATCTATTCTGTACAGTTTTACTAATATATTGCAATTTTAGGCAGTATTCGCTTTTCAAATGATTATTTATTCTGCAGCAGTTTACGAAGAATATATATTCCCGATATGGGCTGATGCCATTGGAATCTTAATTGGATTAGCTACCTTAGCACCAATGCCTGTACTCTTAATTTACACATGTGTAACAAAGGAATATGTAAGTTTGTTAAAAAATAATTGCTATTAGGTGCAATGACTCACTTATTGAAACTTACAGTCCGGCTGCCGATGGTTCAGACCAACGGATGAATGGGGTCCTCAGACTTCTGCGTCGGATAGTATAGAGAATCTAACCGATAAATGCAGCTCACACTGCAATAATGATCCTGACTTCATGATATCAGTTAATGTGTGATATTTTTTTATTTATTTAACTTTTTTTTAGTATCTCTAAGCTTAAGCTGCGTTAAATGCAGTTTTAACCTATTTTAGGTTGATTTAAGCTAGTAGTATTCTAAATAAATATTTTTATGATAGGCAGTATTTCTTTATACCTAATTCTGAGAAAGTCTGGAATTATCTTCTGTTCAAAAATTAGTAATTAACATAAACAAATCTTCGTAAAGGTTTTAACTGAACTATTGTTGTAGTGAGTTCCGTTTCTATTTGAAAATGGGTTTTTACCCACCACTGGTCAATTATGAGATAAGTTGGAAGTTATTGCTGACAATGCAGAGTCACTGGACATTTCCGCTGCGTAAGTGACTGAATTCGCACTGCTGCCCAGCACTCTCAGCGTAATTACCGGTTAACACAAATGTTATCTCATAATAGGTCAACAGTAGGTAAAAAGCCATTTTAAAGTAGACACAGAATTCACTAACTTAATTAACACGAAAGAGCTATACAAAATGCCCGACAGACTTGCACAGCCTGTGGTGTAGCTTCGGAAGTTGGGTTACCCGCTAAAAGATTACTTAGAGGTCCCTCCGTTCTCAAGATTAAAATTTACAAAAAAACCACAGTTAGATTAAAGTTTCGCGCAAAAATTTTACTTGCATTCAAAGCTTAATAGAGTAAAGAGACATTAGAAACAAATATTTATTTGCAACATTTGTGTTTTAAAATTTAAAGACCAGAAATTCGCATCAGAATAATAACAAACTCAAAATAACTGTGATGCAAGAAAACAAAAAAGTAATACTTGTGTGAATAACTACAAATAAGACAAAACATGTAAATCACAAATGAGTTACAGAACTTAAGTCAAAAAAATGTTGTTTTTGAGATTCTGCTTCGGCAAATATTCTAATCAATTGATCCATTGCTGCAACCTGCTCAACTATACTTAATTGCATAGCCTAACTATTTCTCAAATAGTTCTTAATTAGAAAACAACCTTTCACAAGAGGCATCAGTTACAGCAAGCGTTAGAAATAATATTAAAGCAGTAGATACCTCCTCATAATTTTATGTCAATGTATTCTCATTTTGATTTTTGCATTTTTTTGTATTTAAATAACCAAATAAACAACCCCTTTATAAACAGACAATAACACGAAACAATGACGTCATAACGTAGTAAATTAGAATTATGCGTTGAAAATTCGGTCCATGATAGGCGATACTGCCAGATGGTACTTGGAATCTTAGATCTTTGGTACCCTCTGATGCTAGGGTCCTCCGCGGCCTAGACAAATGTTTCTGTAAAAAGGATACTTTTTTGTTCGGAAGGGTAGAAACCAACCTTTTGGGAACCGCTGTCCTTTAAGTAATATGAATGGGCTTAAATGATTCATTCACCCAAAATAAAAACACGTGAAAAAACATTAATAACCTTCAAGTTTAGTGTAGTTTTGTTTAATGTTATGAAATCATAACAATGACCTAATGCGTTGTAGCTACGAAATTGCCTGTTCCAAAGCGTTTTCAGTACAAAAGCCTTGGTCAAAAATCAATCTTCATTACTGTTTTATGTTGAAATAATTAACTTTTTTTTGATTTTTAGCACTTTATTTTGATCCTAACTTAAACTATATTGAACACACTTTATTTACTAAATGAACTGTGCGTATATAATGATGCAGCCCCACTACTGACTGCATCCCGTGAAGGGTTGAAGAGCAAGAGAGTGAGGCGGTTGCAGGAGCGCCCTTATATTTGCTCGCCCCCGCTTTGCTCTTCACCGCAACGCGAGCGGGCCAATGAACTATAGCTATCAGAACTTATAACTAGAGTTTCACAGTATGTAAAATCCCAACAACTACAACAATCTCAACACATCTTATGTTATTACCGAACATGCGCAGAAGACCGTATGGCTAAATGTCCCTTAGTCAGTCCCGACAACATTATGAAGCTTAGGCTACCAGGTAGGTATACAATAGAAAGAACAAAATGCTTCATTCATATTTTACAAACAAAACTGTTCTTAGAACTTGGTCTATAAGTAGCTTTTTATTCAATTCAAAAACTGAAAACTGACATTCAGAGGATGTCGAAGATTAACAAAACTTCTTTATGGAATGAAATTCAAGGTAGATCACTTTTTTACACCAATTAAATTCTTAAGGACATTGTATTGCTTCCATTTTTAGTCCCGAGTCTGTTCCAGACTAATTGCCATGTTTTGATTGCGTCTCGTTATCTGCAGACATTTAACATTAGTAATTGTAGAGAGGACAGTTTTCCATAACAAATAGCAAGTTGACATTTTTATGTAAGGTGCTATTGTTCGAAAACACGAAATGTCGGTAGTCGATGACCTCTACAGGTTAGAAAATACAAGATTTTTATATCTAACAAGCTACTGCAATATTTGTTTTGTACTATGTTTGATCTTGAGTGAAATAAAATAGAAAACCTTCCAGACTTATTGATGTTTCAATAAGTTGTTTTCTTCTGCATCTTTAAAAATCATGAAATATTAGGGTGGACCTTATTGTAGGAATAATATTGATCTGTACTATCTCATAGTTGATATTATCATCATAATCATTTTCGAGTATTATTGCAAATCTAATTTTAATTAACATATGTAAACAAAACATTAACTAAAAGTCTTTCTTCCAATCCCAGTATGCTTATTATTTTATATACACAATAATATGTATTAATGTGCAATTCCTTCTTAATAATTCTATAATTAATATACATAAGTACATCTAGGTTGATTCACTTAACATATTGCAAAGCAATAGCGTTTCCCCTACATCTGATGTTGATCCTAATGGGCAGCTGCATAGGTAGTAAAACTGAAATTCGAAGAATGTTTAAGTAAACTGCATGTTCATGAAAACCCTTTTGTCAAAGTGTGTAGCATTAAAATACCTGTAGAGCTTTAAGGTTTTGTAAATGAATTTTCTAAGTGGAAATATATCCTTTTCTAATTAACATCGAATCAGTTTGATGGAATAATTTATTCTTTTATCGTTGTGACTCGTCATACAATGGTTTTTTAGGAAGGGCGCCTACTTCATCTTACATTTAAGCTTATGATATAATTAATAACAAAACAGCTACGAAATAGTCAGCTTGTCACAATTGAGTTTAATTAAACAATTTACTGAACACCGTACATTGTTTTCAGGTTATTAAAATGAAGCAAAATTATTTTTTATGTAGTTTTTGTAACTGAACTGGAAATCCCATAAAAAACATCACATATCTTATTAGAATTCAATTTTGCTTTTTGATGATGAAAGAACACTAGGTAGGCAGTCTTGTCATCTGAAAGTAAATTCAGAATGAATATCTTCAAACGTGACAGATGTTTGACAGGCTGCCGATTGTACATACTCTTCCAAAATCTAAAACTCGAACGCAGCTATTCTGTACAGTATTGAAGGTAGACAATATTATAAAAAAGTCTTTAAGCATTTGAAATGTTATTGAAAGTAAACAACAAAAAGTGTACTCAGGACATGTTAGCTATGATTATTACGAACAATAATAAATAGAAAAGAATACATCGGCACTGAGAAATCAGCAATTAAAAAAAAAATGGAAAAGATACAATTTAATTAGAATTTTTTAAAATTATAGTTTTGCTCCAACATCTAGTGAAAACTACCGAAAATCTGATTGAAGTTTACTCCGCTGAATTGTATCAGAACTGTCAACATGAAAAGTCTTACAAGCTATATTTTTCTCGCCTAATTTTAGTGTATCTTTTGCTGTTAGGTTAAATAACCAAAATTTGAAAAAGACTAATTATTCAGTGAACAGAGCATAGTGTGGTAAGTACATTCTAATAAAGTTTTCTTTCTAAACTTTAATACGTACAACCGCTCTTTGTTTTTATAAAATGTACATTTTACCGTATGTTGGTTTATTAATATAACCAAAAGAATTAATAAAAGACAGTTTTGTCCCACACATCCTATTTATTAATATTGATCACAAGTTTAGTAACGAATGGTAGTCAACATTAATAAATAAGCTGTGTCGGATACAGGTCTATCTTTTATTAATTTTCCTGGTTATTTTTATTTTTAATTCCTTTTGGGGAATTGAGATTTTATAGTGTTAGTTGTGTATTCTGCTCTATTTTTAAATATAATCATACTATGCAAAGCACCTTGAAGATCTTGAAGGTCCAAATTGGGTTTTTATTATATTCTTTCTATTCATCTTTCTATAAGCAAAAGATGAATAAAAACTGCTTCTATATTAATAAGTAACAACAAATAGCAACATTGTTTGACTAAAAAAGTCTAGGTACTTTCTTTATCTGGCTATTGAAGATTTCTCCAACAGCCCATAAAATTAAAATTTATTTAGCTAGAATTCAATTTGAGATCACAAGTTGTGGCTTTCTATAAAGAGAAAAAAATTTAAGTTTAATCGTATCATCAGCATTAAAGTAAATCTTACAGTTTATTGCAACTACAAGGAATTAAAATATGTACCTATACAGCCTATGAATATATTTAATACGGAAACAGCCTTAAGTAGATTTCACGTACATTTAGAAAAATAATTCTCAATTACACGCAAATTTAATATGGCACATTCCAACAGCCATACAAATTAATTTTTATGCAAAACTAAACGAAGTTTACTAGGTGGTCTATTACCGTTTCCAAATACTTATGCTTTTAATGATAAATAGAAACGAAATATGTAAATTATATGCGCACCATTTAACACAAACGGGAACAATCAAAAAGATATAAAATACCGCTTAATTAATTTTTAATCGTTTCTTTGTTTCTGTCTTTTCTTACGGTTATAGGAAACGTTTTTATCTGTTTATTGCGCATTTGTTATAACTGCCAGTTTTGCCAGAAGTATGCAAAGAGTATTTATCAAAACTTGATTAAATAATAAAAAAATTGTAGAAAATTTGAATCTATCGAAATTCAAAAATATATCTTTAGTTAAATACTAAGAATGATCCCTTGGGAACTTCGGCCACCACATTAAAAAATCGAGTTCAACGTAAATTTCTGAAAGTATGATTAAGTTAATTGATAGAAATGGAGAGTTGTGTAATGGCAAATTTAGTACTTCATTGAGAAATCATAGGTATCTTGATTGATCTTGGAAATATTTGAAAAATATTGAGGTATTCTCAAATTCATCTGATTACTAGTTTTGTTATTATTCCAATAATTGTAACTTCATGTATGCTTCTCTTAATATACCCTAATATTTGCTAAATCGAGTACTCCTGGTATTGCCAATGCTTTGCAATGGTCACATTCGTAAAATTTAACATTTGTTACCAATAATGATTAAAGCAGATCGGCACGTGACATACAAGGAGATAGAGCCATCCTTAGGCATTGCGGCGAAACAAAATACGAATTTGCACTATCATTTGAATGTAAGGAAACTTTACGGCTATGCGAGTGCGCATACAGCACAACAAACTGTAGACTTTTTGACCAGTGAAAACGTCCCAATAATGACTCATTACCCATATGTGCCTGATTTATCTCCCAATGACTTCTTGTTTCCAAAAATTAAAAATAAAATGCGTGGCGAGCGTTTTTCATCGTTTTTAGAGGTTGAATATTGAAGCATTTAAATCACTCGTTCAGAGTAGAGAAAATGTTTCTAAGATTGGTTTCATCGAATGCAAAATTGTGTAGATATTAAAGGCGAATATTTTGAGAAGCAATAAAGCGATTTACCTAATCCGTATTTTGTTTTACTTTTCCCGTGAATTCTAGCAGTGCCTCTTGTAAATACCGCATTCATAAAATGCAAAAATGGTGTTTTTGATTTTGATTATATCTCTTACAAAATTACTAAACTCGGTTGGCCGAAAATGGAAAATCTTAATCTCTTTTACACATATTCTACTTACATTGGAAGATCCTTCTACATCTCTTGATTTTAAATTAGATACTCAGCATAACAATAAGCTTACAAAGCTACACCATACATCTTCCTTGCCGATAGTCTTAACTGTATTCCCAAAAAATGATAAATAATTATAAAGTAAAGTTTTATCTTGTAATATACCAAATACTGATTGGTTTAGCTAAAAATATTTTAGTAGAAGTCGATTGTTCTTCGCACTAGAATAGATAGATTGTTTGTTTTCGCATCTAAAACGCATTAAACGCTATTATCAGAATTGTATTGTATAAAAGGGTTTATCGATCGTTCTAACACAGCATATGGCGATGTTTGTTTTCAGTTATCAAACAACTTTGTTAAAGCTAAGTCATTGAAATATTAAAAAAAACTTTTCGTAAACATTTTACTGGTCTCTAATCTGCGTTGGTCTACAATTAATAACATGGAATAAAAATTTATAACTTTAGCCAAACTTCTTTGGTATCTCTTTACAGGCTGTCTTAAGTTTATCATGACAAAGATACGTTTATTTATTGAATTGCTTACCTTTGTCTAGAATTTCTGATCATCACACCACGCTTAAAGAAAACTGTATACCGTGTGTAAAATAAAAAATATATATAATATCACATAAATGAAAACAAAACACCATCGTGTCTGGATCAAAGCTTGTCCTTATTATGTCTTTCTCGCTCGGTGAAATACCATATAAACAAGGGAGCAACTACAATTGTTACAAAATCCTCTACCAAAAGCATGTAGTATTAAAAGATTAGGATTTATACAGTTTGGCTTTCTTATGTCAAATGTTGTATTAAAATTTTATTAGCAATCTAAGATTAATTAGATTGTAGTGCTGCGAAGCAGGTATAATAATTGCAAACAGTTGTATTTGTAACAAGCAAGACTTATTTTGATTGGTTTGACTTATCTGAATTATGTCTAAAACACGGTACTTTACTTTCTTAATAAAGCAAAGAAAATCGAATTATTGCAGAACAATTAAGTTTGTTATAGTGAAACGAATGGTTTCTGTGTCTGCTTTTAGAGGTAATAATTCTATTATTGGTGATACTATAATGAATACAAATTTTATAACATTCCTTTATACCGTCCTATTTTTCTAAATGTTAGGTATTTTTCTTATTGTAAAGGTCGGAAATCTTGGCTTTTCACGATAAGTAACTTTATCTTAACTGTCTTATTGATAAGAGTCCAGAAAAATAAATTTATTTCATTTGTGTCCAGCGACCAATAGTTTAAATATATTGATTTATTTCCTTGAATTAATTTTAATCATTTTATGTAATATTGTTGTTTTAGTATGATTATAGTTTCCTTAATAACGGTTACTATCATTACTTTCCTATATCCTTGAAATTTGTTTGGAAAGAATCATTTAATTACCTAATAAGAAAAAATACACAATTATATTTTGTAAATAACAATTTTATTTGGAAAATACGAATTGGTTTAATTTACTAATTTTTGTTTATCTCACAGTTAATAAAATTCTTCCTTTATCTTTATGTAAGGTGGGACTGAAAACAAAGAAAAACTACTTTAGTATTTTAATATTGTGTTATATAACACTAAAATGTACTACAATTGACTCATTGTACGGTTACGCTAAAATTGTTTGTACTCATCCGTGAATTATTATTTAACAATAGTCTTTTGGAAATAAGATTGTTGTCATCATAAGAAAGAATTTAATCGGGTGTTAAAAATAAATTGAGTTGGTGTTTAAATATAAATAAAACAACCAATAAAAACCAAATAAACAGTAAAAGTACATTTTCCCACAATGATGTCTTTGCGTCAATAAAATACGTATTTGAAACAATTGTACCATGTGAAGTTCTAAAACATGTCATTGAGAAGAGATGGAACTTTGTTTTTTAATATAATAATTACACTAATAAATACCAAGTTAAAGCTACTCTATTAATGATGTAGATCTAACATATGATTAGTATTACTATACCTGTCATATGCCGCAGCTTTGCTGACTAGAAAATATTCATTCCGTAATCTTGTAGTATAGTACTTATCTATCTTCTTTCCAACAGCTGAAGCGGAGGGTTAAACGTAAAGTAACTATGCGCTTTGGAATTATGATTTTCTTAGTTTCATTGCGAACCTTAATTGGACATTTTCTCGGAAAAGATGAAACACTGTAAAAATTAGATTACTATCCATCATAAGACATTGAAATGATTTATGTTTAAAGCAAATACATACCTGCCTATTTTGACTCTTTAAAGCTGTTTGTTTCTTTGCAAATATAACGAAGCTATTCAAAACAAACATTTCAATACCTCAGCTATTATTTTGATAAGCTGTAGTCGATCAAATATGTTTTTGGATATAATACTGCTGATAGCTACTGCAAGTCGATTCGGCAAGTCTACCAATCCAGATATGTTCAAACAAAGTATCGAAATTAAAGGTAAATAGAGATGGAAAACCTGCTAGGTGTGAAGATAATAAAAAACTATTTAATACAAAAGTAGTCGTAGAAAGTCGAAGATCGTGGATAAGAAAGTCACAATGACTATGTCCACAAGGGGGCTACTCATGTATTATACCAAATAGCGATAATCACAAAATTTTCCAAAACAATTGATTTGAATAAATCGGTGGAATTCTTCAGCTTAACATTGCGTAACGAAACCTAAAATTACCATCTAGTTTTGAGATCCTACTCAAATGCGATTTTTATTGCTTATTTAGAATCCTGTGTTTGTTTATTAGCCGTAGTAGGTTAATTCGTCGTAACGAATTGATCGACTGTAAATTTGTGAAAGTAATTAATTGCATGGTAGTTAATCACCATGGAACATTTGTCGACGGTTAATTCATCGTACCTAATTCGTTGCAATGATTCGTTTGGTTACAATAATAGGTTGTTTATATTCCATCCAGAATGTGAAGGTTGATAAAGACGTTGTAAAACCCAAGCTGTGCAAAACTTAGATATAGTTCGGACCTTAAGTGGTGGGGCTCTGAGACACTGTTACAAGGACTACGAAAAACGAATGTCACCTGTCACTTTTGCATTCAACTGTAGGAAATAAAATTCCTAGACTTTTTCCCGCGGCAACTTGCATTCACCATTCGGCAATTTACGCACGATTAATTTATTATGAAATCCATCCAACTTCTGATAAATCTACCATTTGATTAAAAAATGAAATAATTTTACCGTCTATTAATTTACTGTAAATCAAGTCTTCTACATTTTTTTTATTGATATTTGAAAACAGTTCACGGGCACTATTTAGAAAAACCGGTAGCAATTCTGGGACGATTTGTGTACGCAATGTATGTACGAGTTCGAGATTCGTACCACAGTTGGTTTCTAAAAAATAAACAAATGAATAGTTGTTTAGATTATTACTAATTTATTGTCGGTGCCATATTCACAATTCGAACGCTCCAGGGCTTATTATATGCAAGAGCCTTCAATTATTGTTGTAGATGTCTTGCTTTATCTTATATAATTTTATGATATACATATACAACAGTGACAGTAACACAACAAAATAAATTAAATAATTAGGCTCAGAGACGATCACTGAGAATTTTGATTCTAGCTTGACTGAGTCAATCTGATCTAATTTAAACATAATGTGGTTGCTTCCGATGGAATCATGATCAATAGAGTTTCCGCACTATCAGAGATTTAACCTTTTTTGTGTTTCAGAAACTGGAGATCAAATAGAAAAGAGTATATCCCGTTAAAAAATTTGAGCATAATCTATCCAACCGTTATCCTTCTTTAGTTTATTTGCAAAAAATACCAAGATCTTATTTTTCTATTAGATATATTGTAAATCATGTCGATTTTCATTTCATCTTCAAACCACCGACAATTTCCAAATGCTCAATGCGCTCGTCCGAAATGCTTCGAAAGGGCGTCAAACAATTTAACAATGCTTGGATCATTTTGAAAGAAAAGTCTGGAGTTCAAATGCGGATTATTTTGAAGTCGAACATAGTCAGAGTTGGCTTAACCATTTTACTAATGTATTTATTGAGAAAATGCTGTGTAGTAGACTAACAGTGCAAACAGTTTGGGTTTTGAACGAAATGTTACATTGAAAACCCACTTGCCAATCATACGAAGTAGCTATTTCCAAACTAGTCAATACAAAATGGAGATGTCCAAGAACAAGAAAATTGCGTTTGAAGTCTTCCTGGACAACACATTCCTTTTTGTATTTGAAACACAGATATTATGTTACTGTTAATAACGACTCTGTGCCGCACAGGACTGTTTTCGCATGGGGAAGTTCTGTAACACTACTGTGCTGTGGCATCTAGTATTGAATGTTTTCTTGGGGAGTTTTAATAAGGCAGAATTTCCGTCTACTGACTATGTCAGTGTCAAATGCCTGAAGGCCACCAAAGTGTGAAGTTGATATTAAAATGCCTTTGAAGAGAATAACAAACAAACCCACTGAGATCCTTTCGATTTGCAAGTGGAAATTTGAAATAAAGTGGGAATTGCTCACAGGATTATATAGAAATGATAAATCAACTGTAATATATGAATAACTTGTGTGGTGATCGGCAATTAACACTTAAGGATGTCTAAGCGGAATCTCAAGTAAAAGAATTAAATTGATAAAATTGAAAACCGAATTATTTTTTTATTTAAAAAACTCAAAAAAGGAAGAAGATCAGATAAGAAATTTCATCAACACTTTAACAATATAACCATTTAGATAACATGACTAGACAGTAGGACGCAACCCGACTATAAAATATAAAATAAAACAGAATTAACTCAAATTTTATAAATTTATCCTATTGAATTTCTTGATCATTCTAGTCACTTTAGTTACGGTCTTACAGAATACTTTTTCCAACTTACCCAAATCTGGATCTAATTGCTGTTTACTAAAAACTTTTTTTTAAAAGCATTTATAGACTTTTGCTTGTCTTTATCTTGGTTTTTTGGCTTTGATATTAAAACTTCCTAACCTCTTCTCAATGGCAGTAAGATTATCTTCTTATTATTACATTCTACCAAGATTACATCTTCTCTTTTTAAATATCTCGATTTTTCTGCTGTGTTATACAGGGTGTTTGGTTCACCGACGTATATTCGAAAGGGGTTGGTAGAAGTAATGATTTGGAACTTATTTAACCCAATATAGTATTACACAAAGTGTCACGGTTTTTGAGATATTGTCATTTTTCATAATTTCACTTAATTCGACGTATTTCCCCATTTAAATGTGAACACCACACTATTGAAAACTTTTAATTTGAAGGTAATAATAATTTTATAATCTTTCATACCTACTCTATTAGTTTTAGTCACTTCCATCTAATTCTATTAAACAAATTAGACTTGGAGAATGTTAAAAAAATTATGATTCTAAAATTTAACTTGTTTTTTCATAAGACTATAAAAATGAAAAATTTAATGCATAATTATGTTCAAGCATTTTTAAAAACTTTCTTGTTCTTTGCCCTTTAAAATGACATATCACACTTTTATCACCTGCAGATTTTTAGGACTAACATGCGACGTGAATACAAAGGAACCCTTTGGCCGTACAAAAGCAAACACTTGATAACAGGTTATTAGTTATAGCTTTGGCTTCATAACCATTGGTGGTGTTGATTTTTGCATTTTAAATTGTTAATTTTGTGATTTTTGCGTGTTGCAGGTCCGTATCAGTTTGCGATGAACTCCACGTTTTATTACAACCGTTTAATTGGACTGTTAAAGTGCATTGAATCTACATTGCATTACACTTGTTTGATTGGACTATTAAACAGTGATGGTCCCCAAACATAATAATCCAGGGGCATCCAGTCATCGTACATTTAGAACAAAGCTTTTATTGTGGGCAATTATCCAGACTTATTCTGGAAATTGTTCTAGTGAGATTAACTTTTTAAAGGTTAATCTCTGATGATTTGTCTACTGAAACTGCAGCCTCACAGTTTCGTTAGGCTAGTAAAAAAAGGCTTTTGCAGCAAGACATTGGTAAGAGTACAAATAAGTGAATGCTTAATACAGCATCATGCATAATTATCTAGATTTTACTCCGAATAATATACTGCAAGTTTAACTTTCTTTTGTTTGTTTTTCCTCATTACTTGTTTGTGCTATTGGTTTTAATGCTGCTGCTGTTTGATCTTTCTCTTCTTCAAATTTCTTCGCGTGCTCCATAATATACTTCTTAGTGATTTCATATAGTCTTCTTAATTCTGCGTAGTAGTTGGAGAAAGAGTAGGCGTGATTCGATATATTCAACTCAATGATCTCCGTGTTTTTTTTTCTATTTCTTGCGAGAATTGCTGACAGTAATGAGGCCAGTTTGGAAATATTCTTTTGTCTTCCTTGCTGATGGATCCTTTTTCATATTGGTGTACAGCTTCGTAATGAGCTGCCCTGCTTCTTCTTGTTTCTTGCAAAGCATGTTGATTTGTTTCATCTTGATGTAGATACTTGATAACTTCTTGTTAGAACTCCTTAATGTGGCCAAGTGGCTATTGATTCGGCTCCTGTAATAATTGAGTCGGTTGTGTTCGGTTACACTTTTTGAAACCCCTTTTGATGTGGCGGTTGTTACTTCTTTCTTCTGTGCAGCTTGATTATTCGTTACTTCTTATTTGAATCTTTGTGGCGGATTCTTTTGTTTGGTGCATCCGTGGTTTCGCTATATCTTGTTTCTTGGTTCGAAGAATCATAAATAGTTATGTAATTATTTGTCGTAGACTTGGTGGATGGTATTTCTATGATGGTGTAAGGTTCGAAGGACCATGGACAATTATCCAGACTTAATCCCGGATATTGTTGTTCTGGGATTACCTTTTTTAAGGTTAATCTCTGATGATTTGTCTGCTGAAACTGCAGCCTCACAGTTTCATTAAGTTAGTAAAAAGGCTTTTAGCGGCAAGACGTTAGTAAGAGTACAAACAAGTGAATGCTTAATATATTTTTAACATGCTGATATAATAACAATTATTATAATAACTAGGTAACAAGGAAATAACAATAAGTTCAAGAATCTGCAAATATAACAAATTACAAACCTATTATAGAAACGTTAACAATTTTCTTTACTACGAAAGTTGCTATCTATATTTCTGGCCTTGGCAACACTGACTGTTTCCAGGCGTCAGCTGACATTTCCGGT
>VTPC01001008.1:150254-167001 GCA_011009095.1 Ignelater luminosus
ACACTTTACTATTATTCCAAACCACAACACAATTCTATGCAAAATCTAACTCGATATTACAAAATACTAAACAAACTTACATAATTAAGGATTGTATACTCGGTTCTCCATATATCTTGGATTTATTGTAGTTTAGGGAGCTTACTATTACCTTTACTAGAATATATAAGACAGTGTCTGTGCTAGTTAGGATATTGGAAGTTTAGTTATTTGCTTACTGCAGTCAGTAGTCAACATAAGGGTGGGTGAAGGTTAATTATCCCGGGGCTGTTATGGCGTTAGTTCGGGATTAAAGGGTGCAGACATGGAAATAGCGTAACGAGCCGGTAAGCCTTTGATGACGTCCAAAAAGCACCTAGTTTAAAACACTGCACGAACCAAATCTAGCTTGGAATGTAATATACGGAAACGGCGACACAGTTAACCATTAGCCTCTTCATAAAATCTAAATAAATAAATTAAATTAGAAAGTTTTATATGCTTAGTAATTTTACGGATTGGAATTTTGCAGTAAACAAATTTTGCAAGAAACTTAACGACTAAAATACTGTTTTGTATACCTATAAAATTACTAGGTGAATGATACTTTTGGTAAATCTGAAATTTAAAAGTATCTACTTTTTCTAATTACAAAAACCCTCCTAACTATTTGCAGTTTCTATATCATTATTTTTAAATTTAAGGCATTCTTAATTTTTATTTGCTTTGTGCAGCATATTTTAGAAAAACGAAAAAACAATTGGTTAATACATAATATGCGAAAAAGATTTCTCAAATTTTTCTGAGACTGTGACTTAATAAACTTTCATTAGATTAGATAGGAGGCGCGAGCTATTGGTTTATGCTGATTTAAATTCATAGACCTATAAGAAATGGCAGAGAGACAACTCAAATTTGCTTTCTATCTTAATAACCTTATGATAGAAAACAGAAAGACAAAGTATCTTCGTAAATAATGGCACAAGGATAAACGATACACAATAAGAAATTGGAAGTACGGTATAATACAAGATGGCAGACTAAGAATAGAAACAAGTAGAGAAACTTACGAAACTGTAAAGTTATCACTTACTACAAGAAACTGAATAGGAGAGAAAGATCCTGGGTAAAAATAATGAAGAAAATGTATCAAAGTATGAAGATTGATTAGTAAGAAAATAATAAAACATATTAACACGAACAATGAACGTGTGTTTCAGTTATATAAGCAAATGAAGATAAAGGAATAATCTGAATGATATCAAACCATTTAGTTCTTGTCATTCAATGTTTCCGATTCTTTTGACACAAATTAGCCAAGGCCGCCAGTAAATTTAGTCCAATTCAACCGAGTCTATATATTATAGTAGAATCATGCAGATTGCTTGGATATGAATCAATAACTTTATTGTTTTAAAGTTTAGATTAAAACTATCATCTAAGTAGTCTCAACTTTACAGATTCTCGTAGTTTTTTGTCTTGTACGGTTATCATTAGTTTTCAATTTCTTGTATCAATCGAAGGCAAACAAACAGGTTAATGCATTGCATTGCCGCATAAATGTTGCAAAATTTCTCAATATATTTTATTAATTAAATTATACATTGTAAGCCCATACAATAAGAAAAAAATGATTACATTCTAATATTAGAAATGTTGTAAGAGAGACAGACCTAGTGCCTAAACTAACAACCACAATTAATATAAAAAATATAAAAAATAGCAAAGATGTTGTAACGTAAACCTGCGTTACAGTAATAATATGACTAAACAACTAGGATCTCAAGGTCCTAGGCCAGCTAAACTCAGGGGGTAGGCTTTGGGTGTGAGACGGCTAAGATTATACTTACAGTAAAACACCTGATATTAGTTTACCAAATACGTATATTGAAATAAACAAGGATGGTAAAAATTACAAAGTAAAGATTTATTTTTGAAGTAACCAGTAAAACAGAATTCAACGGAAACAAGATTAAATAGAATAATGATCGATAAGTTTATACTTAAAATACAAAAAAATTATAGGAATTTAAAACAATAAATCGATTATGAATAAAAAAAAAACTACTAGAGGTAACCGTGGTTACAGAATTTAAAATAAAATTTAGAATACAGGATCCTTATTTTTTTTAAAAAAATTGCAATCAAAAAAATGTAATAAAAGGACAAATTATAAACAGGAAAATGAATAAAGCAAATGCAAAGCAACATTAAAAAAATAAGAAAATAATAGCAAAAATATATGACACAAAAATTGTCAAAGTAAAATATAAAAGTATAAACCAGGTTATCTGTACTCACACACAACAAATAATCTCAAGTTGTTTCAAGGCAAAAGGAAAAATTTAACACATCGGAGTACTGCAAGAAACAAACTCCGATATCGCAAAATTTTAAAAAATTGAAAGGAAAATTTAATTAAATGAGAAGTCTAAAAAAGAACTTGAAATTATTTAGGTGTACTGAAATTTAATAAACAAAAAAACAAATTAAAATTAACAATCGGATAATAATTGAAGGAATGAATCAGTCTTACCACAAAATGCAGGAAGCAGCTTTCGATCGAAATTGTTTGCTGAAAGAAAGAATTATAAAAACTGGAAACACAAAATAACTAATCATCAATTACATCCGAATTGTGCATTTATCAAAACTTTAAATGATAGGAACAAAAAAAAAAATAAAGATCAACAAGAAAATTGAATTAAAGGAAGCTTTTCTTTTTTTTTTTAAAAATAAAAGATTCTTAATAAATCTGGTGAGGTTGCTCTAATTTTTTTTTTCTAAGCAAAGATAAATTTTGTGATGGATTAAAAAATAACCAAATTTAACTGAATTAAATTATTCGCTAGGAGGAGCCGCAGAAATTCTTAAATTGCGTTGACATGTCCACTGCCAGAATAGATTCCCATAATATTCTGCGTATGGATGATGGTGAAACTGGATTGTTCCCAGCATTCACTGCTACAGCCAGATCCAATTAAACTTAACCCTGCTTCTTGAAAAGCACGCAGGGCAACTCGGGTGCAACTTTTATTTTTGAGAAATTACTCGTATTTTCCACAACCAAATAAACAAACTGGAGACAAAAGAGACCATCGTTAGTAACGAACTCGTAAGAGATAAAAGAAAAGATAATTAACTTACCACTTTTTTAAAAAAGGGTTTTCAAACAACAACGAGAAAACCTTCCTCGCAATTCCTAGGTGAAGATCACCACACACTTTCACGTGTCGAATCTTTCTGTCCTGCCTGCGTGTTGCATTCCTCCAGAATTTGGAAGCGTATATCAATTGTCAAAGGAACTTTAGTAGATACCGGGTGTCTCACACGGAAGAAAGATGATATACCGTACAATTAATCATGTGGCGGGCTAATAACCACAAAAAGACCGTTACAATGTCTTTTGATTAAAGAGTTTGAAAGATAATGATATAACAGATAGCAAAGATTAGTGTTCTCTAGCTAGCTTCTAAAATTTATTCATTGTAGTCTAATTGAATTCTAGTGAAAAGGGAAATATTGGACAGTTAGAAGCGTTTGTTCTGTTAAAAAGTATTGATACTATTTCTTGTACATTTAGAAGGAACTTAGATATGAAATAATAGTTCGGGTGAATTAATTAAAAAACATTAAGTTGATATTGCAATTTGAAAATTTTAAATGTACGTAATTATTAATTCAGTTGGAACTTTCTCAGGTCTTTCTATGTATACAAAATGTTTCTGGTTTAAGCAGTCAAACTTTAGGAAGTTATAGAACATTCGAAAACATTTTGCTTGATAAACTTACAAAAATGCAATGTGTTTAAAATATGCACGCCATTCCCAAACAACCACTGATAAGGTTGTAATTTATAGCAGTATGTAAGACAGCATGTACCTCATCCCACACAAAGACCATAGTTCGTATTTAAACTCCTTCTAAAGTTATTCAAAAATTGCAATATTTTTACATTAAACAATAAATTGCAGGAGTTAAAAAAATTTAAATTACTCGAAAAGCGTAAAACACGAAAGTAACTTTGCTTGTTAAATTAAGTATAGCATACAAAAATATTTTTTGATCTCATGTATTAGCGGAATGTTTTAGTTCTTTTGAAGTCTTTAGAATTACGTAATAAATAGTTTAGGTTCCTATCTGCCTTTGCGACGAGTTTTTGGGTCGTCGGTGGAAATAGGCGTCAAGATATGCAACGCTATTGCCGGACGGTCTCGAACGCCATATTTGATAAGGAGGTTTACTCCCCCAGCTCGTCCTTGATGCGGTCATACGAGGGCTCACGGGTAGCTGCGTTGGAGATACGGTAACTCCAGAAGTCGACTGGTTGGAATTACACTGCTATAGATCTTACGATAAAATAAAACACCAATTTAATCCAAGCAATCTCTATTAATAGAAGCGGCTCACAAGATATATACAAACAAACTGGTACAAAACCCAAACCTATAAAGTAGGTTAATAAAAATACTTCCTTAAGTAACTTAAGGAAGTACCTTTATTAACTACTCAATACATACCTTAAGCTATGGATCTCCAATACAAACCTATAAAGTCTACCAAGCCGTGCAGCAAGCGGATGGGTGCAAGGTTGGGCGGACGGGTTATGGTCCAGGTCTGGTGTCCCGACGGGGAAGAATAAGGGGTAGTTGTGGACGGTAATGCCCAGATACGACGGACCGCTTCTAGTGACAACGCCGGTAAAAGGGCAGGGAGCTTTGAGGTTTGATCGGTGACGGATGCCTCTAGCAACAATGCCGACGATCGTACCCCGAGCTGCGGGTGAAGATTGGGAAACGGTGCTATCCAGCGATGACGGACGCCTCTAGCAACAACGGCGACGATCGTATGTCGAGCTGTGAGTGAGGAGAGAGAATCGGTGCTGTCCAGCTACGACAGGCCGTCTCTAGCAACAATGCCGACAATCATACCCCGACATGCGGGTGAGGAGATGGAATTGGTGCTGTCCAGCTACGACGGACCGCCTCTAGCGACAACGCCGACGATTGTAGCCTGAGCTGCGGATGAAGAGAGAGAATAAAAGGCGACAATAAGAGGAAATAGTTGGAGCAAGTTGCAAGTAAGGGTAAAGAGGAAGGTAGGGGTAGGGCACTTCTGTGATTTTACCAGGGTACTTACCCACCTTTGGATACTCACTTTGATTCTTGGTTGCGACGTCAAGAACTGTCTCTCGGCTTTCGGGTATTATATACCCCAGCGATTTCCCCCACGCTAACAAACTAGGCGCAGTGGGGTTGAGCGAGCGGACGTAGTAGGGAGTAATTTTAGTGGTTTTCCCCCTCTCCACTATTTAAGCAAAATTAACAATATACATTAACCGTAATTAATCCTAACGGCCAAACACATAATGTAATATCGGATGTGGTGAAAATGCATTTTATAAATTATTCTAAATCGAGATACAATTTCTCTTAAAATAAACAGCGTATTATGATAAAGATCCATTGCTTAAGGTGTATTGTTGGGTATTAAAATGGTACTTTCTTAAGTCAGAAACGATTTTTATTTTACAACCGGTTTCGATGGTAAACCATCATTTTCAAGTGAAAAATAGAAACTGACATTTTTCACCTGAAGATGATGGTTTACCATCGAAACCGGTTGTGATATAAAAATCGTTTCTGACTTAAGAAAGTACCATTTTAATACCCAAACAGCGTATTATTTGTAATCTGACAAATATTAGATTTTTGGTAACCTGTTTCCCTTAGCTTAAGAAATTACTTAATAATAACTTACAACTCAAATAACAGTATTCGGCCAAAATATACAATAAATTTTTACTGCAGCACAAATGATAACCAAGCGGCACATGTTTACCGAGACGGACGGCCGGCGTGCTAGTACACTGATATCGAAAAATAAAATTAAACCATAAATAATTAAAGTTTTTAATAAGTCATCTACAAATCCAAGTAATTTCGTTACACCTTTTGCATTGTAGAGTTTATAAGAGAACTAAATCAAAACAGCTCATTATTATCACACCTAAATCTTTAATTTGATCTTTCTTGAAAAGTAATGATTTATTTATTTAGTATGGATAATTGCTAGTGTATCTGTTTCTAGAGCAAGCGAGAGCAAAACATTTGCCATGGCTTAGAATGTCTTCTCTACAGTAACGTTCAAGAGAAGCAATGTTTTGTTGAAATAGAATGCAGTCTTGAAGATCAATAATTCTTCAAAACACTTTATAATCATCATAACGAGGCTAAGTAACGCTCCGAAATGAATCCCATTATAACTACTAGTTAGATACAATGTGATCCACTACAGGAATATACCAAAGATGCCCAACATTTCGGGTTTTTGAATTAGCTGAGTGTATTTTGTTAAAAGTCTTGCCGAAATCAATGTACACGATATCGATGTTGTGATCAAGTGCTAATAAATTAATAAGAATTTGATCAGACGATAAAACAGTCTGTCCTAAAATAAAAAGGACAAAAGCAAACTTTTTAACTAAGGTCGAGAAAGGGAACGGTTGATTATAAATTCTCTTGTCTAGTTGTTGTTCAATTCTTAACAGTCTTGATATGAAAGAAAGGATATTCAAATGTAGATATAATATGTGATTTATCAAACTATCACAGAAGATCAATGGGTGGAAGATTAGATTACAACCTTTGATTGCAAAAATCTTTACTATGTGCGGGTCTATACAAAAATACACCTAAACATTTTGAAGTCCTCTACAAAAAATTCTACTGACGTAACTCATACTTTATCTACTACTTAATATATTCCGTAGAAGATGCCTGATTGCTAAGTAAGAAATAAAAATGAAAGTTATAATATTGTCATGGTATGTCCTTCATTATTGATATGGGAAATTCTGCCCAGGCTGAGCTTTTCCAAAGTTTATGATTTCTCACAACTTCTTTGATGAATTAACACTTTCCTAGTGTAATGTTCTAATGATTAATTTTATACTTGTTGTTGCAATATAGTATCGATACTTCAAGAAGAGATAGAATGATTAGTATTTTTTCTAAATTGCATCAGTCCTTGTAAATGTCAGTATAATATGATTTTCTTTGTTGATGTATTTCTCTGCACAGATGTAAAATCAATTAGATAACTGTCCCGTTTAGCGTTTGATATCCTGTTTTAAATTAAATAATTTAGAAGCCAGCAGTCAATCTAGTAGTTAGTTTTAAACTTAAACTTTAAAGAAAAGGGCTTATCCTGCATGACAAAAAACAGTTTTTTTTAAATTTGAGTTAAATTCTCAAAGTATAAAATGTTTTGCTTATTCTGTTATTAAAATAAAAAACCAATAAACATTTAACAAAATTAATTAAAAAGTCATTCAGCCTGAAAGGTTTTAACGAACCGAAAACTGAGCAACCAATAATTAATAAAAGTGATCATAATACGGATTAATTTTTTGAAAACAACCACGTACAAATAATTTATAATGATTAATCATATTTATATTAAATTTGGGTTTTTATTCAAAAAAAAAAGTTTAACAAACGAAAGAAAACCACCCTAACTGATTTTTAGTTGGCTTTGATGTATTGCTTTTGAAAAAAGGTTTAAAAAGTATTTGCATCTTTATTCATGATTTCCAAATTAGTACATTTGCATAGTTAATTCGGATTACAGTTAAAACGTGAAGTTATCGTTATGTATGTGGGTCCATCTCTGTCAATAAAGCTCTCGCCGCGAATAGGTGATTTGATATCTATGCAAATAAGACAGTTATAGCATACCTGGTCTGAAATTTGAACTGAAATTCCATCTGAGAAGGTTCGGTAGTGAAGTTCTACATAAGCAATGATAACCTTGACAATCACCCTTATTGGTTTTATATTATAATATGAATAAAAAATGATAAAAGGTAGTTTTTCTTCAGACACCTTTTAATACACAAAATATCAGCCAACCGAATATCGTTACTCTGTAGTAAAAGCGTAAAAGGAAATAAGCTTTATTAAACCTGTCGTATAAGAAGTAAAATGAAAACTAAATACTCGAAAGACTAACCAAGAAATTCAATTCGGCACATTAGAAAATCCAATTCTGATTAAAGCAAGTTTCATCAGTATCCAGGCAATTCGTAGAAGCAGTAGATTATTTAAATTTGCTTCGTTTAACCACAACAACTTTAACAAATTGATGTTGTTAAGGCAAATGATCCATGAAAGCAGTGTACAGAACTAAAATACTTACAGGTAAGAGCAAATAAGCTTATTCGTGTAATACTAATAAATTTTTGCTCGCGTTCTCATTTACTATAAATGGCCTGGAAATCGTTAGGGAATTTTTATTTTCTGTTCTAAAATGATAGGAAATGATTTTACCTCAATATAAGGATTCCAAGCAATCGAATGGAAATTAACGGTAAAAGCTTTACGTGGGTTTTTGAACACCTAAAAGGATAAGGGCTTTAGGCTAATTTAGGAACGAACTAGATAGCTACAATTACGAATTTCTTTTAAGTGTCATTATTGCTGAATATGTCTGGTAGCTATTAATGAATTTTTAGTTATTAGAAGCTATTTCATTTTAGCATGAAAACGCTAAATTTAAAAAGAAGACTGATATAATAGGTTACGTGAATAATAACAATAGAATTAAGTAACACTTTGCATCTCAAATACAGCATAAATAATGTGTCACTTTCATATGCTTTCTCAGAGATACGCAGTAAGTATTTAGTTCTGCTCGTATGAGTTTATAGATGTATTTATTATTTAACTGCATTTCTTATCGTTACTCATTTCTGCCTTGAAGTGGTTTATTGTTTCACCCTCACAAGTGGCGAATCAAATAGAACCGTAAATCTTTCTAATCTCAATAGAAAGATCGAGTTGTTGGCCGTGATGCAATAAAGTAGGGTACGCCAATTGACGAGGAGAGGGCATTAACTAACGTTAAGAATTATAACATAAAATGTCAAAATATGATAGAAAGAATATCAGTCTCAGTAGATAATAAACTAATCAACTAATTGTTTTGGTCAAATATAAAACGCGTAAGTAATTGCATACTTGGGTAAAGAAGGGAATTAATTGAAATGGTTTTAGTTATACGAAAGCATAGCAAATTTTTAAAACGTTGAGTTTTTACTAAATTAACTAATCTACTTTATCTGCATCACAGGGACAGAGGATAACTTACAACGACTTACACATAATTTCAGTCAGACAGCACAATGACTAAACATGATTGTCAACACAACAAACTTTCATTATCTTGGAGCCGAAATCACTAGCAGCGGAAACCTAGAAAAACAAATGCGGCCGGAAAGCAGCAAGAATATCAGGATGACGGGAATACACACAACCGCAGTTAGACCAGTCATAACATATGACGCAGAGACCAGAGCAGACACAAAATACGACGATGCAGTTAAAGGAGGAATTACAAGAAAAATGTAAAATACAAGACAAATAAGACAGCCACTAAACTATTAAAATAAACGTATAGAAAACGGATGTACGATATCAGACTGGCAGAGACAGTAAAAAACAACAGCTCAGTTAGATAAAGATAGCAAAGAAGATCGTCAAAGAGATGGAGGGAATGTTGGACATACACACCACTTCTCATGGTATTAGAACTGAATGAAATCTTACCCAAGTGACTGTAGAAAAAAAAGCAAAAATAATCTATTTTTCAGTTGTTTGATCCAGTTAAGCAATTTAAAATTCTAAAAATCTAATCTGATGCTAAAAATTGTAGTGTAGAATCAAAAAATGCATTATATAGGTATTAATAACTAATATAATACTGTCTTTAAGAAATCTCATACCTGCTAAATAAAAATGTGAAAACTACATGAAGGTTAAATTAAAATTCTAATCTGTCTCTAAATGCTTAAGCAGATAGAGAAATTAATAGATAATGCACCAAGTACTCTAAACAAGAAATCCGAAACGTTCTTAGGGACTAGAAAAACAGAATGTACAGCAATCTGAAAACTTGTTAATAGTAGTAAAGAATTTCAATATCAGGGTCCGCCAAAAAGCCTGCACCATATGGAAAAAATCTTTATTAAATGATTTATGGAAAATTTGTTTCCAGCATCAAGTTTTGCTAGCTCCAGAACAAAAAAATGACCTAATCAAAAGTAATCATGTAGTCTCCATTACCTGTCAAATTTGACATTTCTAGAAAAAATGTCCGAAAAATGGACTTATTTGAGCGAATTTTGAAAGTCATAGAAAAAATGTCCCCGTTGCAATTTTCTACCCGTATGCAAATTTTCAAAAACCCACCACGATTTTCATATTTTGCCCTTCATCTCGCTTTTTCTTATTTGTTAATCAATAAAAGTCGTTACAATCTAATTCAAAATACTTATTGATTAGATACATATTGCACAATACAGTCTAAATAATCTTCTTTTTCTTATTTCTGTGTAAACGATCAAAATGGAGCTTTGGTAAAGTAGCACACTTGGTGCAAAGTTCATCTCATTCATACAGATAGACACATGAATCCGATTTGTAGTCAGGGGGTGCTTTGCATGCATATGTGCATATCTTACCGCATCTTCCAAATAAACATTAACAAAAACTTTTGTTAACAATATCTCCACAAAGGGCAAAACATGAAAATCATGGTAGGTTACAAAATTGCAAAGGAAACATTTTTCTTTTTATAACTCTTTTAAAAATTCGGTCAAATAAGTCCATTATTCAGACATTGTTTCTAAAAATGCCAAATTTGACAGGTAATAGCGACCACACGCCGGAAACAAATTTTCCATAAATCATTCAATGAAGATTTTTTCCATATGGTGCAGACTTTTTGGCGAACACTGATATTAAAATCAATCAAATCATAATTGGCACCACTGCAAATTACAGAAGCACAAAAACCAAATAAGTATAAAATATAGTACAATTTTGTATAATCCCATTTTTTAAATTTAATAATTTAATGAATTAAATTTTAAATAAATATGAGAAAAATTGTGGTAGACATTCAGTGTAATAATATAAGCATTCAATAAATATCAAAAACTGTATCTCAAGTGGGTTAAGTAAGAATAAACTGTAAAAAAGTTCTTATAATTGCTAAAAATTCTGAAAACAAATTTAATAGTTAAAGTTATAACAAAAAATTTACCAAAGTTAGGACTTGGCAAAAACACATAATTACTCATAAAAGAGATTTAATTAATTTTTACAAACAGTAGTTTAATATTGATCAAAATGCAGCAAAACTGAAGAAGTTATCAGTTAAAACCTCAAAAAATACAAAAAAGTCAAGAAGCCCAGTATTAGGACGCACAAAAAAAATCACCGCGAGGTTTTCCGAAGACTCACAAGCCTGTGTTCAGAAGATAACCACGCACTAACATAAAATTATCGCGATAAGGGTAACCAGCTACTAACAAGAAGTAAGAATTTACCCTTGTACCATTGAGGCTTCAAGCAAAATTTTTCGATACTCCAGCACTCAGCAAAATTAGACACCCCCTCACCCATAGTTCACCTCACCACCAGTTATAAAACCAGTAATAAACTGTGAACTCTTACTGAAATTGACGCAAAAATGACCCTCTCATGACACATCGAGAACTCACTCGACGACCTCAAACTCGGTTAACCAATAACAAAAGTCCATATTCAAAACTGGAGAAAATTTGAACAAAATTGCCCTAATGAACTAAACCTAAACCTAAAAGCATAGAATTTCCTATTAGAGAAACGAATTAAAAAAGATTTTGTTACAGTCAAAACTAATCATGTATAACCAGGAAAGCAAAAATTTAAAAAACAAAAAGAAGAAGAAATTTTAAATTTCCTAAAACACCTCAAAATGTGACAATAATTATACATAATTACAATCACAAGTAATTAATTAAGCATCTAGCCAGGTCTAAGAAATAACTAGTACGATAATATTTCCTGATTCGATCCATATCCGAATCATGACAACAATCAAATAATTACCAAAATAAATAAAATTCATTTCTATCAGAGATAATTTTAGACAAACTAGAAAGAATGTAAGAAATTAAACATCCCCTAGTAGTAATTTCTGTATTGTAAGACACCTGTAAAATGTTTTTCCGCCCTTATAACGTTTCAAGGGCTGCAATGAATTATTACGTCCCTGTTCCAAATGAAAATGAATTCAGTTTACGAGCGAAAAAATGTACGTCCCACGTAAGTAATATTACAGTCTCGACATGATTACGCTTTCGACTTCGTCTTGGGTGCAATAATCACGTCTCGACTGCAACAAATTACTTTCCTCCCTTGGTACGTAAATAACTATTTCTTTACAATAAGAAATTAAATAAACTAAAAACATTTATACCCTGTGTCTTGTTTGCAAAAAGAAATAATTTAATTATTATTAATTTAAAGGAACTAATTAAAGATAACCATCGCTATCTATGCAATCTCAAAGAAGAACTACCAAAAATCCCTCGCAATGAGAAAAAAGATTACAAAAGATCCATAGATCGCACAATTAGAAGGGTTAACCGAACGATTATGTTACGAAAGATTTCTAGCTTTGATATAGAAAAGTCGCTCTATATAGTTAAATATTATGAAGAACATCATCTAACTGAAATTAAAAGCAGTGTGCAAGAAGATATTACGATGTGGCGTTACTTTCAATAGTGTAGACATAAAATCACTTTGTGAAGACTCGACTGTTATAAAGTCAAGTTAATATTCAAATCAGTTGCTCAAACAAAATTTTTGAATGCTATGAAAATTCATTTATCAGAAATAAGGAAACGCAATTAGATTTAATTGTTAATAAACAAATGTTCTGTACATATTTTACTTAGAAAGTTAGAAAGCTTCCATACCAATACTGCAAATAAATATAAAAATGTGAGATTATGCTTTTGAAATAAAGAATTAATAAAATTCTATTTATTTGTTGTTAAAATCATAATTATGAATTATTTATTACTAACAGATTAAAAACCTGTAACAAAAATGCACCAACAAAATAAGCTCACGTTGGACGCCAATAGAGACGCTGGTATAATGAAATTAATGATACAGAGTCCTCTTTTTCAAGACATATCAAGTTTTACACTAAAGGCCTTGTTGATATATAATATAACAAGAGACGGACGCTGAATCCTAATTAAAAGCCCAGCGTCTCTATTCTTAATTTCTATCTTCTGCGATTCGGTTCAGGCTATTTAATGTTTTCTTTTCCAATTGCATCAATTAATTATAACGCAAATTACTGGACTTTTCCAAGTTTTCTAGAATAATTTTGCAGACAATTTGTCAACCTTACCCTTACTTTTAAATTATGATTTATAAGTAATTAGAAAGGCAGTATTTGCTGTTTTATTTAACAATATATCTTCTTTACAATTTCAAGATTTTTTACCCAAATAACGTAGTGTACTTAAATCATTATCACTTATCTACAAAATTGACAAATCTTGCAAACATGAACTCCGGCAAGATTTCTTCTAGGGAGGTGCAATTCTTTCTTGATTAATTTAATTAAACTTGTCCCTTCTTGACAGAAAATGATTTATAGTTATTTCGGCACAAACAGTATCACATCGAAGACTTGCTTATTAATGCTTTAAAAATTAACTATTATGCAGTAGAACAGATAGTAAGAAATTAATTTGTACATTATTTCCATACCTAGAGCTACCAAACTTTTGGAAAACAATGACAAAAGAAAAGTTTATTGCACAACATGCCTTTTACATGATCAGAAATTATTGTTTCATTAGAAGGAGAGTCTAGTTCAAAGATGCTACGAATGCTCCTTACTTGGTTACTCAAGTTGACAGTAAATGTTTAGACATCCAATTTGGAAGAAGCTACCACTAATGTATTTTGAACAGCAGTTTACAATTCTATAGTAAAAGGTAATATTTCTCTATTTCAAACTGCATTTTTTCAGGGGAGGGACTTGCACTACTCTCGCGACACCTGTGCTTACAAATACGGAAAGAGTTATTTATGTATTTAAAATAAGAAAAGAGTGTATATTTTGTTATATTAAACGAACTATACATTAATAAGTTTAATTAATGAGTTACTTCATTGCTTAGATTAAATTGCTGATTACATTGAAATGCGCGGGTTATTAATGTTATTACTGAAAGTATTGTATGTGAAATAGGCGTTTTACCTCAAGAAATCTACGTTTCATGAGCTTGCAAGAACATTATATTTCATTTAAATTTAGCAAACAAGGAGAGTAAAGACCGATAAATAGAACTTTTGAAATTGAAAATAAATAACCAAAGCATGTTCAGTTTAAAAAGCATTTGTTACGAGGAAATAAACATTATCTGAAACAATAATTGATGAATAAAACTGAATTGAATTTATTTTATCGCTCTTCTCCTTTTAGTACATAAAGATTTTATTCTGGTGATTTTTTGAGCTTGAACGGTTATAAAATAGATAAATTTGCTACAGTCATTAGTATCACCTCTTTTTTTCTGGCCGCCGTACTTTTTTCTTTCCGAAATTCGACGTATGATTAATAAATCAACCTAATGGTACAGCTCAATATAATATAAATTCAGCATAGCAGTCGCCTCGTCAATATCAATAAAATTCCAACGTTGTCTCGCTGAATTCTTATAACTTCTTATCGGCGTTAAGATTTTCCGCTTTAGGCTGTCAACATATGATGTATCAATGAAAAAATATACCGCTTTGTTGAAGTTCGAGGGTTTTTCTTTTTGTTTGTGGGAGCTTTCTATCAACTTGGCGGGCAGTAAAATGTATTTGTTCGTTTTTTTTAGCAACAGATAAAAATGGTGAAGTCTGGATGCAATTACTGGATTGGAAACTGTCCTCCACGTTTCACACTACACTTACTACGTGATCTACGAATGCCATTTGCAGTTTCTTTCGTCCTGCTTTCGTCTGATAATGTATTGTATCACATTTATCCGTTACGCATTTGAAGCGGTAATTTCCTGTTGTAACTCTTGCTGGCCACAGAAAAAATACCTTAAAACCTCTAAATGGATCTCAAGGTGTTTTATTAAGAAAGAAATGGACTGTGTAATTCATAATAATTTATCTTGAGAATGGTGGACTTGAAAATAAAAAAGTGCCAGGCACTTCTAACACTTACGTTGCTACGCTCCAAATTAAATTGAGATACTACCACATGTATTAAAAATAAAGATTTTTATTGTTTTTCTATTTATGTACCTAACTTAACATCTGTCAGTTTGCAGTAAATTAACGCTTTTTCTTATTTTGTGTAATCGATTACAAAAAATGTTCGATGCGCTGTCATTTTTCGGCCGCTCGGCCTTTTTTCTAGTACTCGGCCTGCGCCTCGTGCTTTAAACTTCGTCCTTACTCTTGAAATATGGCGTAACAGCGCACTTATATTGAAATATAATATTATGCAATATGCATATTAATTAAAAAGACGAAGGGAAAGATAATAAATAGATCAAGTAGTTACTACTTTTATTAGTATTTTATGTAGTTTTCTTACTTTTATATATTGCTAACACAATCGAGTAATATTGTAATACACTACCTGCACATATAAATGTATAGTCGCAAGAACTGGAAATGAAATATTTGTAACCTAAAGCTGTGTACACACTTCGCGAGGCTCCTCACGAGACGGCCGCGCAAGATTGCCTCAACCATGGCTGTCTCGATGGTTTTTAATTAGAGAACTGAGGCAAGCTCGCGAAGCAGGGCGAGCCACCACCAAGGCAAGCAGCATGCGAAGCAAATCAATTGACTGCAAGATCGCTATGGCCCCATCACGTAGTACTGTTGCTGCATTTTTTGTTAATTTTAATACATCGAATTGTTTTTTTCCTTTTAATTCACCTATAGGCTTTTTAAAAATGCAACTTATTTTCTTCCACGCATCTTCACGTCTACAACTGTTGTGATATTTTTTATGTTTTAATCCCACAATAGCCGGTGCTCCTTCTATAGGTCAATTAAAAATTTGCATTTCGATCAACTTACTTCAGTGATTTTTAACTTTTTTGTGTGACTTTACGCGCGCGGCACGCTAATGCAGATCTACACAAAGCGAGCAACTCGCAACGAGGCACCTTTGAACACGCCAAAAAACCGACACGCGTGTGACTCGCCTTGAGACTGAGGCAGTCTCAGGACTTCGCGAAGCATACTTCGCGAGGCCGCCTCGCGAGTAACCTCGCAAAGTGCGTACATAGCTTAAGAATGCTTAGACAATAAAATTAGCAATCTACGGTACAGGGTCTTGTAAAAGAATATTGTAGTTCAAGTTAAAAATTAAGAAAAACAGCAAATTCTAATACAAAACAAAGCCATAAAAAATTTTGAACAATGTGTTTAATGCGTTTTTGAGTTCCATGGATTGGGATATAGTGCTATACAGTGTAAAGTACACATTCTAGCTCCATAAAATAAAATAGAGATTTTGTATTTAAAGAATTAGATTGCAAATCAACTACAATAATTTCCATGGGTTACTGTTTACGAGGATTTGAATTTTTTAAATAGACGCTGAATATTTCTGCGCTGCGATTAAGCACTACCATTTTAAAATTCCCATGACTTACTACCTACTAGGAATAAAAGGCAACAATTCTTTTACAATTAATTAACAACTTGAATTTTTGAGGTCAATATCTTGAAACTCAAAATGTCTTATAAGTGATCTTGCCTAATAAATTCTAAAGTTAGAGATCAATGTTTCCTAACTGTAAGATTATGTCAAACTCTGTAACTGCTATTCAAAAATTGTTTGATATGTTTTTTAAACTTCCTTCTTGAACAATGCAAGACAATTTTTTTTT
>VTPC01001008.1:181396-202516 GCA_011009095.1 Ignelater luminosus
ATCAAAAGTGTATAATACTATAATACTAAAAAACAATACATTACTTGATTCAGTTTAAATTAATTTTTAAATTGTTTATTTCAGAAAGTATAATTGTTCTAACAGATATTTTGATTTAAATGGCATATTGTTAATTAATCTAATAAAACAAAATATTGCCAATTATAAATTGTTATATAAAAATCAATTCCATACAAGTACTTACCTTAAAGATTTTCTGGTGTTCAAGATATAATTAGCAAGTCTATTAATTGAATTCTTTGTAGTATATAACTTTATTTCCAAAAAACAGGCACTAATCTGAAAAATCTCATTTTACTATCCAGAAACAGCTTTTGAAAAATTGATTTATATACGCTTTCGTAGCAATTGTACTTAATTTATTGTACAAACACCTACTATATGCTAAGAATGTTTTAAACACCTACATTCAACAGACAATTAGTAAATAAAAAACTTTCACATCGATTGAAAATATATTGTTGGTATTTTACTCACGATATTGAAAAATGTTACGTCAAAATACCGTTTTTAAAACGATTTCTGAATGAAAGTACCTCCGCTTTTAACAAAACACTAAACGATAGTAGTATATTTCTAGTGATCACAACCAATATTTTAAGTATATAATATTTTTCCAATGTCAAATCAAAATCCCAATTGCTTACTTTTTTTAGGTAAACGAACAGAACTATTATTCTAGTTATATTTAGTTTCCCTTTAACATAAATTTCATGTCGTTGTATTTAGAAAACACTTCCTCTTTTTGCTGTAAATATAAATACAATCCTTCCGTTACTTGAGTATCAATTTCTAACGCATCTGTGGTCACCAAAGATTTTCTTTCCTTCCACCTCATCAATCTCATTTGAAGTTCAGAAGGTTCCGTGCCCTTTCAACTTCGCTAAATCCGCATTCGATAAGAAAACTCGCCTGCAAATTATGTAGAAAATTGTATCATTCATACCGATTAGTAGCCTGATTTACCTATTTTTTGCTCTTTTTCTTTTAAGTTTTATCGATTTATCGTATTCGTTTACATAAAGCGTATTTGTGGATTTTCTCCCTTTTTAAGTTCTTCAATAACATCCATGTCTTATTTCAGGAAAGTAACTACAAAGGAAAAAAAAGCAAACGGACTAGAACAAAGGAAGCAACAGTAAAAGTTATGTGTAGATTGTGGAATGTCAACCCTGACAGGGCTTTGTCTTTCGCGAAGCTTAGAGCTGTTCCTCGACTTCCATCCGACCGGAAAAGAGATGACAATCACACTCAAACTGATATGTGAAACTGCCCCAGGACTTAGCTTCGATCTTTGCGACGACATCCGTAAGAGAGCTCTCAACACATTGCATGCCGCTGCCCAATTTCCTATAACATTCTTTTGTGCTGACAAGACGGCAACGGTTTAAAGTAGAACTTTCAGCTTTGTTTTCGTTCTCTTTTTGAGAGGAATTCGTTTTCTGCAATTTTGCATCCATTTTTTAGAGAAAATATGATACTTTATATGTAAGTGCTTGTATCTTAAATTAAATTTATGGAACGAATCTTCTTATATGAAAGAAAAGAAACAAATTTCAACTAAAAGTAACTTTGATGATTTTGTTTGATAATAATGTTTGGAACAGCGACAGCAGTTGTAGTTGTTTGATTTTAAAGCTTAAGTGGTTTGTTGTTAAATGTAGTAGGCAAATAAATAATGAAATTATAAACAACACTTTAATTTCATTTGCTTGTTCAAAAACCAAAGGAACATACATATACTAATGTGAAGCTAATTAACTCTGATGTTTCTATGTAAAACGCAGGTTTTGTAATTATAAAAACTCCTGCAGTGTTTGTTAGATATTTGAACATGATATAAGATATTTATAAAAGATTTCTTTCCATTTTACCTACTCTTGCTTAAAAAATCTTTTTTCAAATATAATCAAAGAACAATTTTGTACTTGCAAAATTCAGTGACATAAAAATACAAATTAAGAAAATAAAGTACGTCAACGAGTTTTTTTTTTACTTTTTTTTTAAAGTATACCTATTGTACGTAGAAATATCAATACTGTTTACGATAGTGGTTTCATTCGAATGGAGCTTACAGCAAAATACTCCAGAGACATGCAAAAGAGTATGCACTTACACATATTGGATATTTGAACTGAACGGTCTGTATGTTGTGATCTATTAACAGCTTGCTTAAAATCTACGTTGCTTGGTATTATTCTTTTCATTGCAATTCCTTTAGGTACACTCTGTATAGTCCGGTAGGGTATCTTAATTAAACATTGCGGTACGCCGCACTGTATACTACATTAATCTATAACGGAGTTAGGAGGAGACAATTAGTAAGAAATAATGATACTATAACTAGTTCAAACCTTAAAATGATAACTGATGGACTACGAAAAATCTAGAAATGTAGAAAACTGAGCAAAGAGAACGCTTTCCTGTTCAAATGCTTTCGGTTCGATAAGTTTCATTACAACAAGTAAGGTTGTATTTATATTAAATAAAATCTCAAATCTGCATTTTATTAGAATTTAGGAAAATTAGACTCAACTCAATAAATATCGAATTAAAAAGCGCCACTAAATTTCCGATTAAAAAGGTAAATCCAGAAAGCTCTAACAAATTTATTATTTATGGATAATACTCACAAATAAAAAAACTGCAATTAAAAAGTCAGCAAATGAGCTTTATATTTCTATCAGCTTATCTTAATTAAAATTATTACTTATTATTAAATATCAAAAAAAATAGAAAAATAACGGTGACGTCACCAACAATCATAAATAGTTTATTAAAATTTAAATAATTACACTGATTAACAGAGTTTTTGGTTCTAAAACAAAGCTAGGTAATTCTTATGTAATTTTTCATTCTGAATTCAAATCTGCTTTCAGATTCTTTCTATCACGTGTAGTTTTTGAAATATATGCTTTTGAAGTGTAATTATAATTACATTAGGTAATTACGTATTAGCGATAAGAAGTTTTGGAAATGAGGTTATTGCATTTTGCATATATTAGAAAGCTATTTACATGTCATCAACAGGTATGTCACTCTGATAAATATTAGTAAATATTATTTCAACTTTCCATAAGTGAGATCACTTATGTATGAACCTGTTCAGTGTTAGTACTGTTTTGTGGAGTGAGGAAAGTTTTATAAAGTTGCATTATCACTGCTTAACAAAGAGAATTTCTTGTGTTTTGAGTGATAACTATAGAGACATTATTCATGTCCCGTAAATGTACGAACGATCCGGACAGTTTTTGTTACGTTTGTGGAGATTTTACTGCTAAACACCAAAAACGATGTTTTACTGCACTAATAAGGAGAGCTTCTCGCCTGTACTTTGGATGTCAAGTTGGAGATCAAGATAAGCAATGGGCACCACATATTTGTTGTGTTGCTTGTGCAAATTACCTTCGGCAGTGGATAAAAGGTTCCTGTGCATATATGTCCTTCGCAGTACCTATGATATGGAGGGAACAATTTAACATCGGCGATAAGGTCCGTTGGTCATTGTACTGATCTTTCAGTTCCTGTGACCAGAAACATCTGAAGGATCAGATGAAGAAAATGTCGACATTGTTTCTAGCAATGATCCAGAATTTATTCCTCCAGATCCCACCAAGCCGCATTTGAGCACATAGGCACAACTAAACGATTTAGTTCGTAATTTGAACTTAAGCAAAAGCAAAGCCGAGTTGCTTGGCTCCCGATTGAAAAGTTGCAATTTATTGGAGCACAGTACCAAAATTAGTCATTTCCGTAACCGCAAAAAGAAGTTTTCTGAGTTTTATTCTTTGGACGACAATTTTACCTAGTGCAATGATGTTGATGGTTTGATGGAAACCCTTGGACGTAAATGCAAACCAGAAGAATGGCGACTGTTCATTGATGCATCTAAATTTAGTTCGAAAGCAGTTCTATTGCACAATGGCAATGCATTGCCTTCAGTTCCCATTGCATATTCAGTTTACCTAAAGGAATCTTGTAAAACTGTGAAATGCCTTTTAACGAGCGTAAACTATAAACGATACGAGTGGAAAATCTGCAGATAGCTTTGTTATTAGGAATGCAACTGGGATTTGCAAAATACCGTTGCTTTTTGTTCGAGTGGAACAGTCGTGCTAAATCGCAGCATTATATTGTAAAAAGTTGGCCAAGTAGGCAGATAGTTGTGGGAGAAAAAAATATTTTAAATGAAAACCTTATGGGTATGAACAATATCTATTTGCCCCCTTTGCATATAAAGTTAAGACTGATAGAGAATTTTGTAAAAGGTATGGACCGTGGCAGGAGAGGTTTTCAGTACATAAAAGAAAAATTTCAAAAAATCAGCGAAGCTAAGATGAAGGAGGGCATATTTGTGGATCGCCACATTCGGCAATTAATGAATGACAGCGGTTTCGATGCAGTTCTACAAGGAAAAAAAAGGTGGCATGGAATTATTTCAAATCAGTCGTAGAGGGCAACAACAAAGCGGAAAATTTCAAAAACTTCATCAACGAAATGTTGACAGCTTACCGTAAAATGGGATGTAATATGTAGCTAAACATGCATCATTTACATTTCCATTTTGCTTTTTCCCAGATAATTTGGGAGCTGTAAGTGATGAGCATGGGGAGCGTTTCCATCAAGATCTTTCAAGGTTGGAATACCGGTACTACGGAAGATGGAATTCAAACATGTTGGGTGATTACTGTTGGTTACTGATTAGAGAAGACCCTAATACACCATTACACTATCAAATAGAATATTCTAATGGGTTTTGTGTACATTTTGTAATATAAAATGCATCTATGGTAATTACTTTAGGGTTTTATTTCGAAACAAAATCATGTTTTTTCGGAAACTATACATGCTAGGGAAAAACCAAAAGCAGATTTGGATTCAGCATGAAAAAATGATTCTAGATCACCTAGTGTTATTTTTATGGAGCTAATCTCCAACATGAGACTGATAATCGAAATTGTTATTACATAATGCTTTCCTATATAACCGCTTTTAATCTGAAGCAAAATTGGTTAATACTACATTACTAGCCCCTGTAGTTACATTCATAAAAAACTACTTATTTTTTGCAAAGAAAGTTGGTGAAGTTTCAAACTAAATATTGTTAAAATTGGAGATTTTCAACAACTTTGACTACTTTTTTACGAATTTTATCGTTTTTCATTGTTTTAATAGCAACAATTAAATTCACAAAGCTAGATTTGCTTTCAACACTTTAATGATATTCTTTCGCAACTAAATACTGAGCTATCGACAGCCACCTATTAATGATAGTAGTTATAGACCTTTTCATTTTTGAAATTACCGACTAGCATTTACTGAAGAGCTTTTTTAACACATAAAACATTTTGATTATAAATAATTTCCATATATCTTTTATAAAATTGTTTTTGTTGGAACGTCTTTTTATAACCGTTCTTATGTTAGAAACATTTGTATTACTGGAGTATACTTGCATGAGGCAGGCAAATTCCTCTGTACATCCACTTTGTCATAAGTCTCTGTAACGTCTTTGCTCAGTTGAATGTGGAATGTATTTGCCTTTTCATTTATTGTCCTCGTACAATATACACGGAGAACAGAAGCGGTCGCAATTTCCAGTTATATTGACAAAAGCAAACATGGAAGAATTGCGCTTTCATTTCATGCAGAGTGCTAGTAAATAGAAGTACGGATACTTATTTCATATGTGTATGTACATAGTTTTGTTTTCCAATTATGCACTGTATAGTAGATTACCTCTATACTACTTAAATAAACAATTGATAATGCTTACTTTACAACTTAGTAACTTTTTGTTATATCTTTTAAAAATCTCTTACTTCTGTCTAGATTATTTATTTTTCTTATTAATCTTTACAAAAGATATCTAAAGCAAAACTTATGCTTATCAAATTCTTTAATACTGTAACCATAACTATTAGTTTCCACACCTAAAACTCTTTACATTGTAAATTAGAAAATATTTTTGAAATATAAATTTAAAAAAGAAGAAAATCTAATTTTGATCAATTGTTCTTTTCAAACGTCCTTCACACTTAATAGAACAATGAACAAAAGAATTGTAAAAAAAGCGTATATAAAAGAGATAACATCTTAATGTCTTTAAAATGTTTAATAGCGTTTTGCATATCTCTTTTGCTTACATTTTGTTAATTGAAAAACTGAATAGTTGGAACGCGAATGGCAATTAATTATGATAGTGATGGTTATATTAGTTAGAATCATTTTGTTTTCGTCGCTTACTAAATAAGGTGTTTCATGTTATCAAAGTCATAATCATTTATTACGCCAGTTGATTTCCTAAAGAATTCTTAGTATCGCGGTGATTTAATGTTTTTATTTAAGCTTGCTAGATTTGTTTCTTTGTTAAGTTATTAATTACTTTTTGAAATATATCACATGGTGTGTCCGGCGTCTCACGAGAACTGAGATAAGTCAATACATATTTCTCTCTATTTCAAGAACCAATAAAACATACAACAAACTTACATATTTCCTATCAGGGAATGTCTTGTTATTATTTGAAGGTATATAAGTCTGTTACTGTTGACTTTCAAAAACAAAATATGTATTTTGTTAATAGAATAAACACAAATACAGAAATATAAGTTCCAGATTGCTATTCTACAGGATGTTCTAAAAATGAGAGCAAATATCTGGCAGGCATATTTCACAATTCTCGACTAAAGTTAAGCCTTCTTTGTTAGATAATTTTTTCCCTAAAGTGCATCGTTTCCGAGACACGGTGCCAAAGTTTACAGTACTTGGCCATATTATATACTTAACTCGGTCTTCGGTTTAGAAATTCACTTTTTCATCCTCGCTGCATCTTGCTCAACTGTCCTTTTCCAAGCCTTTCTTGGCCTAGCTTACCTTCTCGCCCCTTGAGGGTGTGGCCTATCTAGTCCCATTTCTTCTTTTTGGCCAGTGATAGTCTAGAGTTTTTCATTGCTTATTGTGTTTGGCCATTTTACACCTATAATACGTCGTAAGCACCTGTTTACAAGAACTTGCAGTTTCACACCAATATAACAACACGGACCTGACTTTGCTGTTAAGGATACACAACTTGGTTCCTAGCAAAAAAATTCCTCTACTGCCATATTTGGTAGGGTTGTGAGAAGGCACCACATGCCTTCTTGATGCGTATTTTAACGTCCTCCTCTGCACCTCCAGAACAGGCCACTACGATACCTAAATATACGAACTGATCAACCCTCTCGATCTCTTGGTCCCTGATTACAAAATTATTCCTTCCTCTGGCATTAATCCTTCTTTCTTTCGTTTTGTTCACAATAATACGCAGTCCTGCAGTCTCTACCTCTCTTTGTAGTGCCTCCAACTAATACTGCAGGTCCTGTTGCTTCTGTGCCAGAAGGCCCATATTGTCAGCATAATCAAGGTCCTCTAGCCTCCACTTCAGACCCCATTGCAGTCTTCTTTTTCTACCACCCGTCACCCTCTGCATGATACTATCAAGGTCGAACAGAAAAAGGGTTGAACAAAGAATGCATCTTTGCCTAACCCCGCCGGTTACAAGGATAGACTCGGAGAGCATCCCTTTGGGAAGTATTTGGCATTTAAACTCATTATACAGCACTTCTATAAGGTTTATAATTTGCAAATAAAAGTGCTCCACATAACCCTCCCGTTAACCGAATCAAACGTTTTCTCGAAGTCAATAAATGCCAGGTAAACTGCACTCTGCCCCTCATAGCTCTGCTCTATAATAATCCTTAAGGTGCTGATCAAGTCGACTCAGTGTCTTCGGAAACCAGCCTGATCCTTTCTAAGTTGTCTCTCAATACTTTCCTTCATCCGCTCGAGAATTATTCTTGACAATACTTTTGTTAACTACGGGTAGGGAGGTTATTCCTCTCCAGTTATCATATTTTGTGGTATCCCCAATAACTCCTTCTTCCAGCTCAAGGGAATCAGCTCTTAATCTCAAATTTATTCTAACAGTGTCTGTAGAATTCTGGCGGTCAAATCCAAGTCTACCTTGAGTTGCTCTGAGCTTCTACTGTCATTTTCTAGAGCTTTACCGTTAAAACTCAGCATAAGATTTGTCAAGGTGAGAACGAATCAGCTTTGAAATTGGCGGCATTCTTTTCTTTCATAATTGAACGTTTATCTTTAAATTATTTCGAGAAGTTCCTGATCGTTTTTATTACATAGGCAGTTTCAGAACTTGCAGATCACACTTTTAAAATCCTTTACAGTGAAAAACTGCTTAGGTTTCTAATTTATTATGGAAGCAACTTTGCTTACAAGTTGGATTCAATCGACCTATTTTCACCCTAGCAACCTTCTCTTGTTGTCGTCTTATTTTAACATAACTAAAACCTAAGTTATACAAAATTTGAATAAAAAATGCGTCAGTAGTTTCTAAGTTATATAGTAAACGACAAAATAAAAGTCTTAAATTTGAAGGTTTCTTACTTCTTAGAGTAGCAATTGCGCTTAAGTATTGTAAGATAAGCTCAATTGACCCATTTTTGACCCCAGGAATCTACTCAAAAACGTTGGCTGCATACTTTCCGAACACTCTGCATACAAAAAAGAATTCTTTCTTGTCTTTAATTTAGAATTTCATGTACATAACTACTCTTAGCCATTTGTACATTGAAACGGTTAATCACCAAATTAAAATAATTAAACATTCTTAGCAGTGTTCTAACTTTTTCTTCGAATATATGGTCTACAAACTTTAAAACTGCTTGCATTAATCTTTAAACAAAGTGTGCCTTCTACAAAAGATTTCATCTTAACTACTTAACTACTTAAAATCCCTGTATTTCGGTAATACGAAATTACAGAAAAAGATTTTATCCTGGAAACTTTTTATGTGTGCCAGTTTACAAGTAAATTACTAAGCAGGAGACTGAGGCTGATATAATACGTAATATGATTAGATGGTATTTAAAACCCATTTTTTTACTACATCAAGAACATGGTAAGATATCCAGATGAAATTTTCTACGTCCTTAGAACTTTATAGTGTCTACTGTTCTATGTAGTCCTGTGTTTGATATCCTTCTCAGAGGTAGAGATCTGGGGAGGAGCCAGCCCACTTCTCTGAAACAGATGCTAAATTCATTCATAATTCCAAAAATAAAAGATATACTTTTTCAAGGAGTAGCAATTTCCTTTACTTGGAAAAAGCCAAAAGAAATGACAGACAACTAGCAGAACGAGATTTCAAGAAAGTCCTAGCAATTAAAGAAGAAAAGAAGAGGTTTGATGTAAGAAACGGAAAAAAGGATATTTGACATACATAAAAATGGAGACAATGAAGTCTGCTTCAACGACAAAGGCAAAACACTACTAAATGTAACATACAAGGTCTTGTCGACATTCATGAGAAATAAACTATAGATAAGACATACACTGAAATATTCTTAGATGATTACCAACAAAGTTTTCGAACAGGAATATCGACTACAGCTGCAATACAAAACTAATGTTAGGGTGTTTGGTGCCTATGGCAGAATTGCTTAAAGTACCTTCGTGTGGCAAATAGGGTGATGCGTGATGCGTTTAATATCAATTTTAGTTGTCTTATTAGCTACGGTGCAGCGCTTAGTCACCGCCGATCCCTATGGCAAGTTGCGTCATTTGCACGCCTTTGCGCCGGTCATGATGCAATATATAGAATAATGGAGAGAAAAAGCAGATAGGTATACTAAGTATAATATAAAACTACTTCTCTTATTTATAGATCTCAAGCAAGCGTTTGATAAGATAAATAGAAACATAATGATAAAACAAATGACACACTTAGTATCTCAAAAACCAATCAAGTAAGTAGAAATGACCCTACCTAACAGCTGCAGTTGAAATTGAAAAGAAAAATCAGAAAACCTCTAAGTAAAGGGAAAGGGAAGACAAGGTGATGCGTTACCTGCAACACTGTTCAACTTGACCTTAGAAAGTGTAATTAGTAAAGATGGTGTAAAAGGCACCATAAACATCAGAAATACACAAAAATTGCCTACGTGAGTATTTGAGAGAAAAGTACTTAGAAAAGAGTTTTAGGTATAAAAAGAAGAGTAAATAAAGCTAGACCTTAAATGAATTATGAACTGTGAGAAGAAATGCGAGATGAAGATATAGCAACCAGTATAAAATTAAAAACAATGAACTGACCAGGACATGTAAGCAAATAAAAAAAAATGATAACCATGGCAACAGACTGGACGCCAGCAGATAGAAGAAAAAGAGACTGTAGATGAGATGATCAGACAATGTAATAGAGGATTTGAAAGTAATGAGTATAATAATAAGAATGGGCAAAAAATAGCAAACTATCCCAAAACAAATAGAAAATTATAAAAAATATTATAAGGTGTAATCAACTCTAGAAAATGGATTCCGAAAGCTTATTCAAAAAGGTTTAAATGATAAATGGTTGAAAAGCTCTATATGATAACCCATTTTCTCTAATAGAGATATCAAACAGAAAAGTACATAAAGTAGTAAATATATTTTATTCCGATATCTTACTTTGTTCTTAAAATGTTGACTAACGAGAAATTTTAAATTAAACTTTGTCGCTCCGTTATCTGGGAAACGATGCACTCTAAGGAAAAAGTTACATGACATAGACAAAAAGGTGTTGAATATTTAACCCTTTCAGTCCCAGTGATCATTGTAATGTACATACAATTAAGACACGTTTTTTATCCAATAAAGTTAATAATCTTTTGTTGAAACTTAATGTACATCACAATGAACATGTTTTTAAGCGACTAGATATGTATTAGTTGCCACCTAGTGTACATTCGGTTAAATACACAGTTTCAAAGTTTGAGTGTCATGGCTGACTCTACACGACTGGTAAAATGTAAGTAAGAATATTAATTTTTTTGCATGTTTAGTCTAAAGAAAATTATATTTGCATCTTATTTTATTGCTAAAGATTTGTAGAATGTATTTATGCATGAGTTTCAGGTAAAAATTAGGTTATTTAAGTTATGTAGCCTCTTTTTGACTGTTGTACAGTATAATGTACATAGGGTTTGATGCACTGTTTCTGCTTTTTTTGTTATGTACATTATAATGTACATCGGGACTAACACATTATAATTTTAGCTTGCTACGATCCAGATGATCCTGCAGATGCAGAAGCTTTTTTGGATTATTTGTGGGACGATAAACAACTAGACAAAGCGTGTGAAGATGTCCTAAATCGCATCGAATGTTCTTCAGATCTGGAAGGATATTCCAGCGATGAAAGTAATGTAGAAATTGATGTGTATACACGAAAAAACAATAGAGTAGGCGCTGATAGGGTAACTTACAAAGAAGAAAACTATTTAAAAAATGAAAACGAATCTCCAGAGAATCAAGAACCAGAAGGAAAAGATTTTTTAGAAAACGAAGATATGAATGAGCAGCAAGAGAACTTGGACAACGGAGAAGTAGAAATTGACTCAAATGTAATTTTTAGTTCTACTAAACTTAGAGATGTTGGCTGGAATAAGAAAGCATATTTTCAGAGAGAACTGACTTTTAATTCAGGATGTAATGAGAAGGAAAATGAAATTGTACTTTTAAATCCAATTGAATATTTCTATAGATATTTACCTGATGAAATCTTTGCAAACATATTAAGCATGACTAATATCTATGCTTTACAGCAAGGTTCAACATCTATTAAAAACACTACTAAGGATGAAATCAAAAACTTCTTTGGGCTCCACATTATTATGTCGTGTTTGCAATTTCCGAGAATAAGAATGTATTGGGACAGGGCACTACATATTGATTTATTTGTAAGTACAATGACTAGAAATAGATTTTTTCAACTAAGAACATGCATTCATACAGTAAATAACCTTGAGAAACCAAATGACTGCAGAGACAAACTTTTCAAAGTAAGGCCCTTATTCGATAGCATTCGGAAAGATGTTTAGAGTTGAGAACAGTAGCTAATTTCTGCGTTGACGAGCAGATAGTTCCTTCTCGGGGACGCCTAACTATTAGGGGAAGGGAAAGCCCTCCCCATGGGGTATAAAGATCTTTGTACTCTGCGGACAAAACGGTTTGGCCTATGACTTTATTCTCTATCAGGGAGAATCAACCGAGTTGGATCCTAGTAATCTTAAAAACTTTGAACTAAGTTCAAGTATTGTTCTTCATTTGGCTTTACCAAGGGTTCCTGAACACAGCAGCCTTTTTTTCGATAATTATTTCAGTAGCTATAGTTTATTTGAAATACTAAAAGATAAAAATATATATGCAGCTGGTACAATTCGTGTATGTAGATTTAGAAATCCACCCTTTATTTCTGATAAGGAAGCTCTCAAAAAGAATAGAGGATATAGTGAAGAAGTAGTCAGCAAAGATGAAAAAGTAGTGTTATGTAAATGGGTTGATAATAGATCGGTGACTTTAGGATCTAACTTTGTGGGAATTGGTGTTGAAGATGAAGTTCAAAGATGGGATAAAAAGAAAAAGAAGTATGTACAGGTTAAACAACCTGAAGTTGTAAAATTGTACAATCGTAGCATGGGAGGGGTTGACAAGCTCGATCAACTACTAAGTACATACAGAATATTCCTAAAAAGTAAAAAATGGACACTACGTATGTTTTTCCATGCCGTGGACTTTGCATGTGTAAACAGCTGGCTTGAATACAAGCGCGATGCAGAAGGAATCAATGTTCCTACTAAAGATGTATTAGATCTTTTGCATTTCAAGATGCGAATAGGGGAAGCACTGATTCGTGTGGACAAACTAGTCAATTCCAAAAAGCGAGGTCGTCCATCCAGCTATAGTCACGGAGAGATTTTACAACCAAGTAAAAACAAAAGGATCACAGAGGTTAGACCACTAATTGAGATACAGACTGACAATACAGATCATATGCCGGCATTTGATAACAATAAAGAGGCAACTCGTAAATATAAAAAGTGCAACAAACGAACACACATTTATTTGTTTTGTAAAACAACGCAACTGTTTTAAACTTTTTCATAGAGTCTGATGATCTCTGTACTATATTTTTTGTGTAAAAAAGATTTTTAATGTAAAGAATAAATATAATCTGTGGTGTATCTTATGTTTCATTATCTATAAAAATTGTTTTTTTGAATCCTCATGTACATTATAATGTACATTCAATATTCTCCACAAAAAAAAATATAAAAAATCAAAATATCAAATTTTTTGTGATATTTAGACCAAACGTAATGTAATTAAAGTGAGTAAAAAATTTTTATATAGAAGAAATTAGTTTGGGACTGAAAGGGTTAAAGTGAGGAATCTTTTGACGCATCAGCAGAATTACTGCACTACCCAAAATTTGAAGTGGGACATTGTAATTCTTAGGCAACCTGATAAAAGGAGGATTTGTAACATTTTGTAAACATTTCTAAATTGGCCTGGCCTTCCTAAATACCTGAGTTAATTAATTGTTTTGTTTAGTTTTGCTTTGGTTTCATACTCAAAAACTGCTGACATCGGTGGTCGCAGTTACTAAAGTGAAAATAGGCTTAGTTTATTCATACACATTTATTTAAGTATATTCTATAGATTTAAGTGGATACGATACTGACAACAAGCCCTGTTTGCAATTATGCAATTGTTTCACATGTGTATATCAGCTAATATGAAAAAAACCGCAACTCATTGGTATATTAGTACAAAATAATTCATTTATTGTTAGGGAAGTATTCCATTTTAAATTTTATTTCAACAGTTCCTACAATCTTTGTAACGTGATTTGTACAAGCTTCAATAGGCCTTGATGATTTTTCTCTAATGCGGCACAAAAATTTACAAAAAGTTTAGAATTGATTGTATTCAATCAAATATAGACGCATAATTATGTCTTTATCAACTGCTGAATCATAATACGTCATACAACAAATTCATTATAGAATTCACAGAAATGAAATTCTTATTACCTAATTTGAACAGATGCGTGATCGTTTTTAGCTCTGTGTGATGAATATAGTCAAAAATAAATATGCAAATACATAAATAACACAATGTTGACCAACAATAATGCAATATTCTGTTGCATATAAAATAAAGAAAAACCAATGGCCCAAGCTCACCATTAAGAATGCAAACAACAAACAAAAAGAAACAAAAAGGTGTGTAGACTCAATTGTGACATACACGCACATAATACACGAGCGCACCAATAACAAAAAATTAATTTTATTACTTTATTCAATTTTTTCTTTGTTGAGAATGGTTTTAAACATGTCTTCAATATTCGTGGGATCACAGCAAATTATAGTGACCCAAAGAAAAAAATTTCTTAAATATGCTTCAAAAAGTGACATAAAGTTTATTTCAAGCATAAAAAAAGTAGTAAATCAAAGTATTTTTCTAACCTCCTCAATTTTATCGACCAAAAAAGGAGCTAGTGCTTTGATTCATTAAAAAGAATGCAATTTGTTTGTAGAGATGGAAATATCATCACAACGTGCAATAAATTCCGAAGTTTGTTGTGTTATACAGCCATTGAACGCGAACAATGTCTAATTTGAAAAATCCACAATTTTTGCTGAAAAAATTCAAAAAGCAATTAACTCTTCAAACAAAACTTGCGTCATTCGTCAAAGAAAACTGAAAACCCTACGAAAAAACCGCTGTCAAATGATACATGAAATATAGGGGAGAGATAAATCCATAAGCGCGCGGAAGAATGGTTGAGAATATAAAATCAAAAAAAGTTAATTTAAACCATACATTAGTAGAAACCAGGCGCTAACGGCTTGAAATAGCAACATAAGTAGCGCAGTAAAGAAATTTGCTTCGCTTACGCTCCTGAAGCTTTCGACAAGCGAATTCAAAGTTAAACTGTAACATTAGACAACGTAATGGCACTAACAGAATTTATTCTCACAACTAATAATTCCGTAATTTTCTGGTAAAGTTGATTTCTTATATTATAGAATTCAAAGTAGGCTGCTGTCTTATTAATTTGTACTGGAAACTCTATACTAATTAAAATTACTAAACTCATAAAACTTTACTATCACGGTTTCTGATAAAATTTATGTACAATCGTAAATGTCGGCAGTTAATAAGAGTAATTTCGAATCTTTTAGCGTCGTTTCTCTTGTAATAGTGTTTCTGTTGACGTTTTTTAAATTGAAATGACAGGTATTTAATCTAATAAAAAGATTTATTTATCAGCTTTTATTGTAAAGTTCCAAATACACAAAAAGCTTCATGCAATGGCCTGTTTTAAATTCTACAACAAAAACCACTCGACTTCAATTAAACAAGTTCATTACGAGGAGTACCAAAAAAGCATTGCCCCCTGAACAGGTATAAAAATATAAACAGTGATTTTAATAAAAGAAGCAAGGTGCAGTAGAAATTACTACAGACATTACAAATAGCGAAATAGAAAAAAAATCTAGGTAGGCTTAGAAGCGCAGCATGTTCAAAATCAAAAGCTCACAACTGGGTTCTCAAAAGCGGTAGAGAAAAGATATGTATCTTAAAGATCAATCTCAATTCTGGTCGAAGCATTCGGGCTTCCAAGATATTCAGTAAGAAAATTAAAAAAAATATTTTTTATTACCTTTTTGTTTCTTTACAAGGATAGATCAGATACGTGATTTTTCTAAATGGAACATGTTCTTGATTGATGTTAGAGTGAGGTAAACCTGGGAAAGTACGATTTTGGATTTGGTGTGACAATCCTTTTTAAAAGGTGGACTAGTTATTGTGCCTCTTGTATAGTTAGCTACACTGCCTGCTAGAAAAAGCTCAATAACTTTGTTGTATATTGTTTTAGAATATTGCGATTTCTTCCAGTAGTTTTGATTCAATTTTGAGTAAGTAAAAAAATTAAAACATTACAATAAGCCTCTTGGAGATTTTGATTTACAATATGAAGAACATGACAGCATGCTTTAAAATTTGTTTCATACTATGAGATACTTACCTTTGAAATATTAGATTTTGAGGTTATTGTGAACGCTTTAAAGAAGCAAGTTTTGAAGTTGCCATTGATTCATATAAGCTACATGTCATTTATTTCTCTCAGTAGATATGGTTAGAAATCATCAAAGTAAAAGCTGCAGAGCTCTAGGGAAACCGCAAAGCAAGTACTTTCGAAAACCAAGCTCACAAGATACACAATAAGGTATTAAAGAACTACACTTCTATTTTATTTAACTGTTTAAGGAAAAGAGCTGCAATATAAATGAGGAAAAAAAGAAAACCAATACCATTCTCCCACTGAAAGCACCTACTCCCAACGGAGAAATGGAAATCTTTAGCCAAAGTAAAAGTTAAGTTGAGATGAAAAGTGATCAATTTCAAGGAAATTACTGTTCAGTATTCACCTACACCACTGTAGAAAACCACCATAGAAAAAAGAATCAGTGCTGGAAATCGAATCCCAGACAAACGGGGAAGAACTCAAGCAATTTTTAAAGGTCAAAGAAAACGGTTAGCAGAAGAATCCCGTTCAAAGATAGTGTTTACGACGAGAAATGGTTCAAAAAACAACCTCAGGGTCAAAAGCCTCAGGCTATAGAATATGCTCTTAAGACAATCAATGATTGATTTATTGTTAGTGAATATCTTAACGTACTTAACGTACTTAAGACAATGTTAGGGATTTAGATCTTACAAACTCAAACTAATAGTGATTTTGCAAAAAATATGACGTTGAATGTAATTTTCTCAAGTTCAGGTTTTTGTTATGCTAATTTTGTAACGTAGAAAAAATGGATTTCTTCTATACTCTTTTTGTACATTTATGTTTGCTTTGTTTTGTAAGAAGCTACTTATTCGACGCAGTTACAACGTTTTACACAATAATCTTTATTCAGTTGTATTTTTGGTCTTTTTGAAACTTTGATCAATTTTTACGCTTTGCAGTAAAGAAAACTTGAACGATCGTTCGAAGTTGATCCTGCACCGTTTAATAACTTTTTCTCGCTATTGGCGGATTAGGGTGCTTACACCATTGAGTTAATTACTCATTTGGTGCGTTATATTTTCTTCGTTTTTGGCGGATTAACATTAACTTACACCAACTTGATCCACCACCAAGGTCACACATAAACTTTGGTTTGTTTTTAAATACTTTCTGTCTTTTAAACTCCAATTATGTTTGATTCGGTTTTGTTTTATTCGGACACTGACGATTTTATTTCTTTTTTGTAGATCTTCTTGTTTCCCCGTTTTCTTTTATTTTACGAAATCGATCACATCTGGGAACAGCATCCCGGCTATTCGAGGAGGATACCAAGAACCGTCTGCGGAAAGATCCTAACAGCAGCTTTTGTAAAGAAGCTTCTTCAAGACTACTGCGTTTTTGTATGTGATGTTTCTAAGTTTCTTTTCTGGAAGAGAACAACAAGGGCAAACCCTACCGTATTTTTGCGTAACATAGTCAACTTATTTTTATTACTTAACTTTGAAGTTAATCCTACAAATTCAATAAGTAATTACCGTACATCTTTAAAATAATTTTAGGGAGAAAGAAGATAGAATTGATACTTCTTTGGCGCTCTGATAATTTTTAGTTTATTAACACTATTCAGTAGAAACTTTTTTTTTAAATCCAAACTTTCAAATAAATATTAACTTTTATTCAAATACTTCATTTAACTTTTTTTTGAAAGGAAAAATTAAATTAAGACTACAGTCATTCAAATTTAGCAATTTGGGCTTAACCCCTTTCATTTATTGTAACCGCAGACTGAGTATATGAAATTAATTTTACTAATATAGAAAACTGCGATTGTATACAGGATGGTAGGAAATTTAAGTGTTGCAAGCACTTTCAAACGTTACTCCATTAATCTCTTTCGCTGAAACTGATTAATCCACCAGAGATGTTAGGGCACGCTACATTGAATTTCTAATTTTTCTTTGTAAATCAAAACTGACCTATTTATTCCTTTTGCAAACTTTATATAATTTTACTGCTTATACTAATTTTTTTTTAAAATTTAGTTTTTGCATTTAATTAAATTTACTTAATTGCATATTGTTACCAATTATTTTAGGATTAAGGCAATTAATAATTTATTTTGCATAGTTTGTGTTTATGCTGATGTGCTATATTTACTATTTGCTTTATGGGAATTGTTTACTTTTGACTGTAAATATTATCTGCAGAATCATATTTTTCTTTTGTTTTGACTTGAGGCGTTCCGGCGCCCCAAATAAGTTTTGAACATTGTCAAATTCACAGATTAGAGATCTATTTATCCATTTTTGTTTAGAACTCTGCTTAATTTTTCACGCACATAGAGAATCCCAGCCTCACCAGCGAGCTACTGCGGCTCCACCTTAAAAGTGAAGTTTTTAGGTAACAAGCTTTAATTTTGACTTTTTTTAGCTTAGGTGTGTCAATGTTAACTAAATAGTTTACTTTTACAAACAAAATTTATAATGAAGCAAACATCTTATATAAAAAAAATTAACAATTAAGAGCTTAAACTACTCTTGTTACCGAAGTTTCTAAAAAGTTTCCCGCGTCATTCTAAATTTAGGCTGACTCTTCAAAATTATTGCCTTTGTTGTTTTCTTTTTTTTCTTAAATGAAAAACTTGTGTAAATTAAAAGTTTTATTTTAAAACACAAAACTTATTATTTCTATTGTACAAGCACGGATTATAAACGCTAAGATTAAATTGACTTGATTGCGGTTTCAATTTTAACTGATTTCTAACTCATATTTACTAAGACTGAGATTAACTAAGACCAATTCAACAACTAGACAAAAAAATGTGATCTGTTTTCTATTTAAACAGATAATTTTGAGGAAACTTGCACAATTGAAAAGACAGATGGAAGCTTAACCTTCAAACAAACAAAGAAGATTCATTCAAGTTTTATCTTGGTAACAAAATAATAAATATATTTAATTTTCTTTTGCGTCTTAGAACAATTATTGAATTGCCATATAGGAACAAGTAAAATATAAGTACGTAAGTAACAATAATATGAAAGAATAATAATAACAATAACAATTTCCAGTGCCTAATCTAACTTCCAATTTCTCAGATTTACTATCTTTGATTAAAGACAATTTCCTCGTATTTTAAATGAATATTACCCCTAAGATAATAAATACCTTGCTATCGCTATCAAAATGCTCGGTAATAAAGTTTCCAAAGATTCAAATAACCTCGTATTCCTTATCAATGAAAATTTCTATACAATATGTCTAATTAATTATTATCGGTGTTGCTTGGTAGATAGTGTAGTAGCGTCTTAATAATTAGTTTCAAGACTTGATTAACCGATCATTTAAAACGGTACACCGTCAGGTACAAGTAAAGCATGTCTATTCAGTTGTTTATGAAATAATAATGTAGTTGTCCTTGTATACGTGTGTTCTGAATGGTAAAATTACAACTAACCGTGAAGCTTGTTCTATGGGTGCTTAAAATGTTAAAAAGACCTTTTTCTTGTTAAATTTAATGACAGAAACTGTCGGAACGATTTTATTTTCTGGTTCCATCTCCTTTCTGTAGACGTAAACACACCAGCGACTTTTAAACTACCACTACTTGTAATTAAAGCATGATGTGGGATTTTTGATACATCTCTTTAATGACATTCAAAGTAAACTGAGGCTTCTTTAAGCCTCTACGTTGGCATATTTATTTTGTGAGACTTAAAAGCGTCCTAAAGGAAAAAATTATACTTAATACTTAAGCGCCTGCCGTACAGTGACTTTTTGATAACCTACATCAAATAAAAGTATTAAAGACGGGAAAATATGGGATTTGAACAGCACAGCGGCCGCTAAACGACGCTAAACTAGTCGTGCATGATCATTTCGCGTATTTTGAAAGTCTGTAATTTGCGTTTTCCTGTTTGTGCTTCAAATAAAAGCTTGATGTCACTGAAAAAGAATCATTTTCCTTAATAAAGATTTGGGTAGGTAATTCTTAACTGCCAATTGTTTTGTTTGTTTATTTAGTAACTTTCAAGGTGAGACTTCAAACTATAGAATACAATGCAATATACAATAATGAAATTAATTTCTAGCGATTAAATTAAACGTATAATTAACACAACTAGTTTCGTTACTACTATACTGCATTTGTTGGATATTAAAAATTGTTAATTGGGAGGTACACCACTTAGCTGCAACAGCAGCTGTGTGTGGCTTACTACATAAAAAACAAGTTGCGTTGTCTGTCCGATGTTCAAGTTTTTCCAAGTATTTTCAGTTGTCTTGTGTGTATTTTCATTTTTGCTATAACTATATTCACAACATTCTTTCAATTTCTTTTGAAGTACAATTTTTTATAAACGCTTTACATTTGGGGCTAGGATTTACTGCAGATTTTAAGTTTGACAGATAAATTTGAAATTTATTATAAATGTTTGGTGCTATGTACATGAAATATCGCTGACCTATTGTTTTCATCGTTTTTTGTTGGTATTGCTATTAAATTATTTCTAGTGTTATTGTGGTGATTAAGAAATTGTAAACAGATATGGTTTTTTTTTTAATATGTATTTTAAGGTAGAGAAACAGTAGAGATGTGGAAGAGTCATAACTTTAGCATGATTGTATAATGTTTCTGTAGAATAAATAATGGGTCTATGTAAAATTTTCTTTAATATTAATTTTTGTAGTATAATTACTCGATCAATATACAATCCCCCAGCACCACTCCAGGCCGCTAAACCATACAATAGAAAAGATTGTACCAGAGCATAGTAAAAGGTAAATAATTGTTGCTTAGGTAAGAATTCTCTTAATTTCTTAAATATGTACATTCCATCTCATGAACTGGTCAATGTCAATTCCTATATATTTAATGGATTTTATTTTGGTCACCTGAATATTACAATCACAGTCAGTATTGTTGCAATTTAGCTTATGAATAGTAATTTCTTCAAAATCAAAATGTGTGTTCTGATATATACTGAAGGTGATGAAACATGTTTTGTTATAGTTAATTGTTAGGAAATTAACGTCAGTCCAGTTTTTTATTGTGCTCAGGTCTGCTGCTGCAGCATTCCTAGTGTTTTCCCAGTTGTCGGTATTGACAAACAGTACAGTATCGTCAGCATATGGTACTAATTCTCCGTAGAGGTAAGTAGGTCATTAATGTATATTAAAAAAAGAATTGGTCC
>VTPC01001008.1:205488-219459 GCA_011009095.1 Ignelater luminosus
TCGCAGAACTTAAACAATTGTCAATTGTGATCTATTACTCATATAACTTTTAAAGAGATTAAGCGCCTTACCTCTGATAGCGTATATCTTTATCTTTAGTTTCTTTAACAATATGCCATGGCGAACAGTATCAAATGCTTTAGCCAAGTCTAGGAATACTGCAGCACAGGGCCTAGAGCTATCAAATGACTTGTAGACATTGTAAGTCAATGCTAATACTGCATCCTCTGTTCCCATATTTTGCCTAAACCCGTACTGTTGTTCAGAGAGTATCTTACTTAAATTAAGGAATGACATTAGCCTTTTTGCAATAATCTTCTCAAGAATCTTTGCAATGTTTGAGATAAGCGATATGGGTCTGTAATTGTTCATTTTGTTTAAGGGACCGTTTTTATGAATAGGAGTTACAACTGCGTATTTTAAGATTTATTATTATTAAAAATATCGTATTGTGTTTGTTTTTGATTGTATTAAGACATACCAATTGAAAACTTTTGATTATTGCGTCTATGCGTAAGGTGGCCTTCTTCAAAATTTCGAATGTCTCTATACTAGACAGAGCTTCGTTTTGTCATCTAATGTTTCTGCTTAATAAATCTAATTCTGTTTTGCTTTCTAAACATTCTTAATTAGTTATACCTACTCTTTCACTCTAACGATGAGTTAAGCTATTTATCTCGTAGAACTGACCTGATATACCGAGAAAACGCACAATTAAATTTATCTTTTTTGCAAGTTACAGTTTGAGAAATATTTTCTGCAACAAACTTGCGAACGTTTTGTTTAAGGTTTTCTTGATATTTTAGATAAACCTATCTATCATGATCTTCATTTTGGATTGATGGGAATTTCACTGCATGATTTGCTTCCACTTGTCTTCCGCTTTTAATTAATTCAACAGTAATGTCACCTGGTCCAAGGGCTCTTCCTCCTTTTATTTTTCTAATGTTTTGTCTTGGTTTGTCTGTAGTTATTAATCAATGGTAACTTTATTACTTTTAAACTCCCCTCTTCTTTCGATTAGCAGGAATCATAATATTCTTTCCATGTACCCATAGAGATTAAAGAAAAGAATTTGCTTCGTTATTTGTTTTCATGTTTTTAATCGTTTGCCACACTTCAGTGGTTTGTGTTGTCCCTATATACGTATTTATTTCGTTACATTTTTGGTGGAAAGTTCAAACTGTAGATGTGAATGTTCAAATTATTACGAAAGAAGCTTATTTATGTTATTAAAATCTCCGATAAAGCTTTGCAAATGTAGCATTTCTTCATGGACTTTGCTCTGGTCAGTGCATGCATCTTTCACCATTCGTTGTTAATTAAATATGTGACATATTTACGGAGTTGACATTACATTAAAAATATGTACTTTAAGGCAAATAAGCTATTCATACTGTTTATAAATGCTCAAATGAACTTTATTGTTACAGGTCTGCAAAATTTGGCCAATATACCTGTGTTGCAGAAAATTACGCAAGCTGATTAATAAAGCCAAGAAGTACAAGATACAACAAAGATTTCTTTCGTATCACTTTCAGTTCCTTTCAAAACTTACGTAAAATTAAGTTCAAAAGAGGAAAACTGTTAGGGCAATTTGCATTCTTGGAAACAACTTTAACAGTGGAGAATTAAAAATATTTGAAAAGTCAAACTCTTCCTCAAGACGTACTATACGCTTTTGCTAAGATACTTAAACAAAACTGATCAATTATTATTATGTTTTAATTGAAGATTGCTTAAATCATTTCTAACGCTTTTGTAACAATTCTACGAAACTGTGAAAGTTAAGAATTCAACTCGGTTAGGTTTTTAATGAATAGTACCTTAGCGAGTGCTTTGTCCTTTTAATGTTGGTATCTTGTTTCGACGAGCCTAGAGTAGTATTTTAAATGCTTTAAGCTTTTCAGTAAACACTGAAAGATGCTATTTAGCAGAAAAATACCGTATAAACTTTATAACATATAAACTTTCTGACACTTTAGAAACAAACTTTACATTTATGTGTTGTTTTGTTTATAATTGTGAAACCAAACACTTGTGAAGTTTAGGTTTTTAACTTGTAGATTTGTAAAGTTTTACTTGTACAATTTTCACAGAACCCCTAACCTTTCCTAACCCACTAACGGTTTAAAAAATATTTATGTAGTGGAGATCCATAGCTTAAGGTTCTTATATGTTGGATTATTTAAATAAAGGTACTTTCTTAAGTTTTATTTTTTATTTATTTATTTTTCTCAACCGGTTTCGTGGCTATGCACATCATCAGGAGAAAAATTGTCATTTGATATGAATATAGAAAAAACTCATTTTGTCAGTAATCTTAGCTGTATGCATTCTAATTCTGTAATTGTGAAATGTTTAAAAAATATGTTTTTTGTATTCAATATTTTTTTTAATAATTAAATCAATATCATAGATACTCTTCTTATTTCTGCATACAAATACAAATAAATAAATGTGTGTTTTTTCTCCTGATGATGTGCATAGCCACGAAACCGGTTGAGAAAAATAAATAAATAAAAAATAAAACTTAAGGAAGTACTTTTATTTAAATAATCCAAAATTAAAAAGTATTACCTAAAAAAACAGAGACAAAATAATGAAATAATACCAGTGAAGGTTAGTCACATAAATCACATGTAATAAAAATGTCAAAGTGGATAAACAATAGCACGTTATTAAAATGTAAGAACGTCCCGGCCTATTTTTCTTATTTTTTTCAATGGGATTGACTAAGGGAGTTGGAGGACTTAACTCGATTTTACAAATGCAAATAACTCGGAAGTTATAACACTTTGGAAAGAAGTTCATTAAGAAAAAATTGAGTATTCATCATCATCTATCTACCATTTCATTGATGCCAGTTATTTCAAACGCACCCTACAGGATTGTCAAATCTTGCAAAAACAATCTCATGATAGAAATCTTGACTTTAGTATTTACATTTTTGCTTTATTGATTCCTTACTACAATCTTAATTCTGAACTGAAACAATATAATTTTCCACATGGTGCTTTAGTTGCTGGTTGTTTGTTTATTTAAATAGTGTTGTACAAAATTGCGCACTGTTGAAATTTTATTTTTAATTTATCAAGTTTATCAACTCCATATTAAAGTTTAAAAAATGAATAAACCTTGGAACTTTATTAACTGACTTTAAATAATACCCTTAGTATTTTCAGTGAGTTCGGGATTTAAAAAACATTCGATTGATTGATGTTTACGGATCAGTTACTTGATGTGTTAATGACGCACTAATGACAGGCAAGTCGATGATTTACTGAAACATCCCATTGACAATTTGAGGGCGTTCAAAACATAAACCTTTGTTTCGTACCTACCAAGAATCGAACAATTAGTTTATGTAGATGATAAATTATCCTCTTTTTTACTAGAGTTATTTGGTTGTTTTGCAACACAATACGTTTTCTTAAAACGCAAAAGTACGAATATTAAATATCTTCCTTTTATCTAAAAGCGGCTTTCATAAATGCTCATTAATGTAGCGTGGTGTTTTGATTAAGTAAGACGGTTACTAATGCTGAATATAACAGAATTTGTATCAGGTCACTTGTATGGTTTAGGTTTGTGCTTGGTTTGCCCCAGCGGATCAATGTAGGAATTCGAGCCTGCAACCAATATGTAAATTTTCATGTCCATTTCCTTCATGTTAATCCAAAGGTGAATAGTATAACATTAATTGGAGGCAAACAGACAGCGGTTTAATCACGCTGGGAATTGGGAAGCGTTTTCTATCCAAACCTTTAGGGGTCATCCACGCTTGTCACACTACGTTAACCAATATTGCCTAGATACTGTAATTTCAGAGTAATGGTGTGGTTAACGTTAAATATATTGATTTTTAAGGCGTTGAAAAACGAGCAATTTAACCAAATTCAAATTAATCCTGGTTTATCTGCGTATTCGCAGGGACTTCCGTTATTTATTTTGCATAAATCAACTAATTCGCGCGAAAATGACCGCGAGTGTACACATTTTGAAAGTAAATGAGGACGGTAACTAAAAATGCGTGTACCGTAATCGATTAGCAGTGGTTTACCCGACCCTAGTCAACAGACGGCGTTAAATTACCAATCCGTTCCAAACACGAGCAAAAGAAAAGTTCCGTTAATCTAAAACGAAGACAAGTCTATTATTCAAACAGATCACGTATCTCGTTTCTACTATTACGGGGTAATCCTTTGCGACATTTTACTTATGTGAGTACAGTTGCTAGGGGTAATGTTTGCAGAAGGAAATACTAATTTTCCACCAAAACTTTCGTAAAAAAAGAAGTTGTGAAAATACTAAAAGGGGCTCCAACGGAGCGTACGACTTTCCTTCCTTCCTTTTCGTCCGGATTTTGAGGGTGAAAATGTGGAAAGAATAATTGCATTTGACGAATGGTCGGCGAATTTACAATTTTAAAGAGGGACCCTTAGCATCATGCAACATGTTGCAGACAGGAAGCTCGAGTTGCCGGCAACTATGCACCAACTGTTACAGTAAATCTTCCTCGCAATATCGGATCAGAATAATTCTTAGTACTGAAATACTTCGGAACTGAATTGCATTGATACTGAAACCTTAAATGTTGCAAGCAGTGCTTCAGATAAGCCTCTTTCGACAAACTACTTTTTAAAAGCAACTTCTGCGGAACCCTAAAACATATTGTAGGTAAACATTTTTGATTTATGATTAAAAACTAAACATAAATATGGACGGGAAAGTGTAGGAGAAAGAAAAATGTTTTTACAAAAATAACTCAGCATTCCATAATGCCTTAATCTTCCCTTTATTATCAGAATTCAGCAATTGCGCTACTGCATTGCAACACAAGACTTTCCTGGTAAAACAATATAAATGATGCATGGTTCGTTAATATACAACCTTGAAAACAATTAAATTATTCATGTCCTTTATTAACTGATAAACGTTGTTTGTCAATGATGTTTAACGTACAATGTTTATACTGATAATATTAAAGACAAGCACATTGTATTATGTACGCTTTCCTGAATGGGTTGATATATACACATCCTTTAGTCAGTTTCCTTATCTTATTTTTCTGAGCATTCTTTTGGGTGTTACTGAGAAAGTCTGGTGTTACATTTTTTAAAAAAATGTAAGAAATTTCTTAAATAAATTCTAATTTGAAATACTTTTATGTTATCTACTTTTTGTATTAACATTTTTAAGCAGAATTATAACGCTGTCAGAAAAACAAAAGGCTTTTACATCGCGCTCATTGACTGATTCGAAATAATTATAACCATGTGTTAGATTAAATGGATTTTTTATGATTTTGTTACTATCTTATGTTTGTGGGTTTATCGGTTTACTCAAAATTTTTTTCTTGGTGTTCAGTTAGTAATAACAGGTAGTAAATGTTTTTTCTTTGTTTGGAAACCTACATATCTCTACTATGTTTGTCGAATAAGTAAAGTAAGCGTTTGTATGACTGGCAAGACTGTTTGACATGAGTAATAACGTCTTTTAAGAAAACTCTGTTAGCTGATTAAGTTATACGTAAGGATGTATAGTGACTGGTTAGTTTTGGTGAGAGAAATCTAGCAGTTGTAGCGACACTATCTAAAAACTAGAAATACGCAAAACATTGACTTTTCGGAAATAAATATTCGAGGTAAAAGGGTCCCACTTATAGCTGTTAATTTGTCAAAGGCATTCTCGAATGTTTTGCACCTTAAAACTTTCATAGAAAAAAGGTTTTGCCGTTTGTCAATTATTTTCTTTCAAACGTACTTCTTTAGAAATATCTTAAATTACTTTTGTACATTATAAATAATATTCTTAGAAGGTTTAAGAATTTTGTTTAGTGTCTAATTCTTAGTTATATACATTATAAATTTTCCTAGAAGAATTTTGCTTTTGTCTAAATTCTTCTTAAACGGACCTACAGCAATAATATTTCCTTGAACAAAATTTCTGTTAACAGTTTTTAGAAAATGATTTTCTTCGAAGACTCGAGAATTTTGTTCTTTGTTAAAACACAGGTAGAGATGTATAAAAGCTTAGTTATTTACAGGGACGACAGTCACTCGCTAAGATTCATTCGATATCATTCCAGTTTGCATAAAATTTAACATAGTTTCTCGACAATTGTTAACCTGTTATAATCTTTAATAAATAACGTTTATTTTTACTATTTATTAATGTCAAACGAACGCACATATTATTATAAACCTAGCAGCTTAGTTACCTCTTCACAGTAACCGAAATTGTTACACTTGTCTGCTCTATCTAATTCTGAACGTACCAAACATCGCACAGACATTACAGTTTCAAATTGTTTTGAACCTAAACAAAATCTAATTAGTTGGGAGGAAGATACGCAATTTGTCTGGTCCTCTAGCGTATAGAGATAGATATTCAACTTTAAGAAAATTAACTTTTGGTAAAAAATTGTTAGACTATAACATACATTATCTGTCTCTTGTAATTATGTATACTGGCATATTTATAGAACACAAAAAAATGCAATCACAGACGCTAATGCTTAGGGAGCACAACTGCCTGCCATACACAGTTCCAAATTTCCAAGACGTTTCCTATTTCATTTTCTTCATTTCTTTTTTTACTGCTACACAGAAACTAATATTCTAATATCTAGATGTGTATATGTTACATAATACGTACATTAATTTTTAGTTTAGTAGGTATCTAGTTACAGATTGCATTATACATTTATGTTATCTTAGTATTCCTATTATAGTTACGAATTGTTTACAAAATAATTAATACATAAAATTTGTCAATTTTACTTTTTATTAATTTAAATAAAAATACTACCATATTTTAGAGTTACATATACATGGCAACCAGAATTTTGAATTTTGAATTTTGAATTTAAATACTGAATATTAGAAATTTCTCGAAATGGGCAAAAAATGAAAGGAAGAAAGTCCAGTGGACAGTGAAAGTTTAATATCAAAGGTCTCAGCAGTGTTTCAACATACATTTTCAATAGAACCTTTTGATGTTCATTTTGATTATCCATTGAAGAATATGCTCAATTTCGGGATAAGTATTATTTAAATTTAACTGGCACGGGCCTGCAGTTTCAATTATAAATAAAAATCAGTTTTTATCTTTTTACTCAAATGCAAATATACAACCCACTGAAATAAAACTAATTCTGTTGCAGTTAATGTTAATTTCAATTGAGAAATACATTCTCTAAATCTTTATTTAACAACTTGAAATTGCAATGCATTTTTAGGGCGTGAGTAGGTTTAGGCAGTTAAAATTAGATTTAAATCAAGTACAAAAAACATCAGCTGTAGATTTCAATACAAGTTAGAATGATAAATTACAAAAGTTATTGTCTGAATACAAACAGATCTTTAATACAAGGCTTGGTAAAATTAAAGGTATAGTCAGGCTAAATTACTACTCCTATTCTGGCGAAGCACGTCCAGTTCCCTTTTTATTATTGTCAAGAATTTAACGAGAGATTGAAAATTTAGTTTGGGAATAAATGTGGGAAATTACATTATTCAGATTGGGATACATCAGTAGTTTCTGTGGTTAAATCCAATGGTCGCATAAGGCGTGGAGATTTCAAAGTTACGTTAAACAAACAATTACTTGTTCATGACAAACATTTACCTACAATAAATAATTTCTTCACAAATATTGCTAGTGGGCAGAAATTTACAAAAAGTACTTAAGCCAGGCTTATTTGCTAGTGGAGGTTAGACCTCAAGATGGGAATCTTCTAACATTTAACACTCCTAAAGACTGATATCAAGGCACTTATTTAATGTATGGTATAGCTTCTGCTCCAGCAATTTGACAAAGAGGACTAGAAGTTATTTGACAGGGTAGTTTAGGTATACTTATATTACCTGATGACATAAAAATTATAGCACCCAATAAGAAAACAAATTTAGAAAGATTAGAATCTGTCTTAAAACTATTTCTTAAATTCAATGTTAAAAACAATTTAGACAAAAGCAATTTCTTTATAGATTAAATTGAATATTGTGGTTTTATATTATTGATAAAAACGTTATTCACAACATGTCTTCAAAGATTGAACCAATACAAAACATGCCTAGACCTAACATCTTTGATTTTAGCAACCAACGCATCTCCTTACAGGGTTGGAGCAGTGCTTTCCCATTTATTTTCAGATGGTACAGAACAATGTTATTCAGTATGCATCTTAAATGCTATCCAACAAAAGTATTCAAAAATTGATAAAGAAGCTTACAGCATAATTTTTGGTGTACAAAAACTTTATCAATATTTGTACGGTATTTATACCGATCATAAATCGCTTTAACAAATTTGTGCTCTAAACAAACCTTTACCTTTATTAACAGCTACAAGAATGCAACGTTACGCATTATTTTTACACATTTCTCAATACGATATTAAATACAAACATTCTACATTACATGGTAATGCTGATGCATTATCTAGATTAACAGTTCGTTCAGAAAATCTAATTGCATGTGATAAAGTAAATTTGCTTCAAATACATCAAATGAATACATTACCAATAACTTTAGATAAACTTGCTGACTACTACAGTTACCGTTGAAAATTCAGAACTGATTATGCTATTGAATGCTTTAAAATGTTGAAAAACTTTTATTATTAGGAATATTACTACTGGATCTGTTCAGAATCCCGACAATCAAAATCCCGACAAGTCAAGATCCCTACAAGTCAAAATCTCGACAATCAAAATCCGGAATAAATCGTTAAAAACCCAACCGAACCTAACCTAACCTAACAAGTACTTTATAAAAGAGTTACTCAGAATCTGCAAGCGTGGGCACGAAAGTAGTTTGTAGATGGATGTTACATATATTTTTGTAGGTTCTACACGGTTATTTTGTTACACTCATTATCGTACAAAGTCCCATTTGGTTTCAGTAGTTTGCATGCTCAATAAGTAAATAAGTAGGCATTGTTTCGTTTATTTGGTTACCTGCTTTTTTATAGGTTAATAATAATCCTTGATCTTATTGCAATTACTTATTTCTTTTTCGAGTGGTTGTTTTGTTTTGAAACTTTTTGAGCACAAACTTGGAATAATGCCGCAAAATGACGCTCGAAGTCTAACAATTAAAGCGTGGATTGAGGGACGTGAAAAGTTAGTATTCTGTGAAGCAACCTTATCTTGTAATATTTGCAACATCGCTATTAGAAGGTTCCAGGAAATCTCATGTGGAAACGCAGTTAAAAGTTAACGTGCATATGAGAAATCTACAGGGATCAACGTCATAAACAGATTTTTGCTTTGATTAGCAATGATGCTGATATGTGCAGACATATTGTGGAATAAATTAAATAATGACTATTTTACTGGACATGATGATTCTGAAGAATTTCATTTAAGAAAAAAAACTTCTGGATCAAGCTTTTAAAAAATAAAAAAGTTGTGAATTTAAAGAAACGAATCTTCCGATTGCTGATTGCTTTGATAGTAATGGATATAGTAACTACAGATAGAACCTCAATGTCTGAATTATTTGAAGAAAAGCTTTAAATGGTTATGAAAACGATGCCGAGAGCAATTAAAAAAAGGCAGGAAAATAAGAGCTAAATGCCCACAAACACTGTACTGTCCAAGTAATTCATAGAGTTGCAGAACAAATTAGAAAAACTTCCAAGCTGTCGAAAAATTAATAAATAACATTAAAAAAGTATAATCAAAGAAATGCATTCAAACATTGTTTTGCCCATAATTACAGGCTGAGGAGAACATGGATAGCAACAGCGTGCTACAATCTTCAAAAAATTCTATTGATTACACATTAAAAAAACTAGAAGAACTCAAGATGAAGCAAAAATAGAGGCAATGCTAAAAGAAGACCCCCATTTGAAAATTGTAAAGTGCATAAAATATAAGATTGACACTCGATCCTATTGGTTTAAGAACATTCCAATAGAGATGTTTAAGTTCGCCCCACTAATATTGATGAATTATAAACATAAATATATTTTGTACGTAAAAAAATACAATAAGTAAAGATAGTTTGGTAGAACGTCTAGTAATTTATTTTAACAGGCAACCAAGTTGGATCCTTAAAATGAAAATTGGACGTATCAGAGAACCTATCATTAAAAATTAGTTGCAGGCTAGTTAGTGTAATTAGGAATAATAATAATAAACCCAAAATTGAGAATTACACACTTCTTGAGAACTCAGAGTTTCTTGATTAATTTAACTGCTAATTATCTTCTGTTAGCTTTAGAACTGTACAGACGTTTTCTAAGGTTTCAACTAGCATAAGACAAACTATACTTACAAGTAAAAGAAAGTACTAAATAGAGGAAAAACCAGAAAAGTAAAGGTTCATGATTTATTTGAATTATACACGAGAGTGCAACTAATGTAACTCAGATTAATACTTTGCAATTGAATTGAATGACTTGTTAGTAATGAGATATTTTGTTAATTCTAATTAGAAAAATAGTTGTTACCCGCTAATTAATCTTGAAAATAGTAACTAAATTTTAAAGTTGATTTCTGTAAAACAAGAAAGTAAATCAGTCAATCACGTCATATCATGTCACTTCATTTAAAATATTCAGAAATACTACAACAATATTCAATGTCAATCACAAAATAAATTAATCATTGATTAAGTTCCGGAAGACTTTTCGAAGTTTGATGACTTGTCAAATGTAGCTTCGAGCATTAAAGCAATTGCCTAGTGAACAATAAATGTGCGATTATTAACAGTTAATTCTATAGCATTATTAATTAAGCTTGGAATTGAACAATAATAAATCATAGTTTTATGGTGTTTCTATGCAAACATACTGACCTTGTCTTGTGATTTGTTGAATTCAACATGTAATTATCTTTCCTTTTCAAAAATTAGCTAGAACAGAAGACAGATTTACTGTATAATTACCCATGGATCTATTTTATTATACATTGCAAGTTTTTTTTTCATTTTTAGTTTAGGATTTCAGAAACTACTGCAGCTACAGAGATATTAAACGGTAAAAGTTTTAACTTTATGAGTTCAACTCGATGCAGTGTTTTTTTCGAAAAAAGTTGATAGATTACTAGACATTGTAAAAAAAAACTAAATTTTTATAATTTTTTTAAACGCATCTAGCTTTGTTAGTATTGGTTTTACAGAAAAAGTGTAAGGCAAAAGTAGCAGATAATTACGTTTTTAATAAGACAATCGAATCAAATTTTTAAAGCAACTTTCCGTTTTTGAGTTATAACTTAGATTTGTATTTGTTTAAATGGAAACCGTACTTGGCTGTATGGGAATATAATATGTAGGCTGTATAATGAATAAAAAGAAAAAGGGCAAACAAACATTATTTAAAAAACAAGAACTAAATTGAAAATTAATTCTTTATGTAATTATTAATATTGCTTTATTCAGTTGCCGTAAATATCAATTTTTATTACATAAGGGGGCAATGACTTTAAGAATCGTGAAATACACTTTGTTGAGTTTTCTACGCACAATCTTACTATCCAACTATTAGTTTTATCGTTGAACAATAAGTTAATTTTTTAAAAAGATACGCATTTCATACTTTTGCTTGAAACGATTAACTTGTGCGTAGTTAATGCATGGGGATCTTGATAGCAATAAATTACACTTTTTTACATATTGAAGCTTGATTACACAGTGACTCGTGATTGTCTAGGAAAGTAGATATTTTTTTTTATCTGATTATTAACAAGCAAGCAGGCAGTAGGACCTCACCTGTAAGAACCATTAACATCATATTAACTAAGAAAATGCAGTATCTCCTGACACTTCTTGAAATAGGATTCTCGCAACTTTACAGAGTTCTCAAGAATAAAATGAATTTAATCCTTTAGGCCGAGCTTAATTAATTAAAAAAACTTTTTGAAAGTGCTCTCGTAATTTGAGCCTAGAACAGGGGTGGGTAAACTAAGATAAGAGATTGTAAACTGTATTACGGGCCGCAAAAAAAATATATTTCACAGTAGACCACAGAAAATGCTTTGCACAATTTTTTCTTATTTATAATAAAATCTATGCACTGGTTTTAGATAATCATATCTTCTTTGTATCGTAGAAAAATGTCTTAACAAAATATTATGTAAACTACTCTGAAAATAAGTTTAATTTTGCCATAAATGAAGTTTCGTTAATGAAAGTTCTGGTCACTTGATAACTATGTATCAGCTAAGTAATTATGAAACTATTCCATTTTCAAAATTCTACAACGTTATATTCCAGAGTAGTGACAAACTTATTATCACTGCATCGTATTCCAAAAAACTCTCTCTTCTTGGCTTTAGAGAAACATAGAGTGAAATATTATTTTAAAGATGGATTGAGTTCCGTTGTTTGCAGTAACAATCTTGAATAATATGAAGGTGGAGTTAGTTAAATGTCTACTACATTAGTATCAAAACGTTGTGGCTACACTCGGTTTCTCATCCACTGTTGCTTTATAAATAATTGAATTAAATTGTATCATTTAAGACTGTTACCATAAACAATGGGTAAAATCTCGACTTCAAAGTTACTCAGTTGTTTAAGAGAAAACTTCTTGTATTTTCGGAGCCGAAGATCAGAAAAAATTGGAAGACAGAAAGTATGATTTTACCCGTCCCCCTTCAGGGCTATCCTGTTTCAATGTCCCATGACCAATTTGGATTATATCTTTGAATCCATAGCTGTGACATTTGATTCTCTTAATTGGTTTATTTATTGTTCTGAGGAAACAACTGTATCTGTAGTACAATAAAATTGTTTCTTACCGTACATGCGTGTCAATGCAGAATTAGTGCATTTATGACCTTCACTTTATTATGCAACGAATTAATTGTAAGAAAACGTAGGTATTTTATATTTTGAATGATATTATGGTTTATAAAATTAAACCATTCATACCCATGAAGATTAAATAATTGCATAAAGCGTTAAACTAAAAACTAAAAACTGTTAAAGTACTACTTACAAGTAATAATCTTTCCTTGTATACTCGTACTGAAAAAAAAACCAATAAAAATAAAAAGTAGTTATACGTAATGCTGTTTTTATCAGACATTGAAAGTGCAGACAAGTCATTAACAATAACAATTTGTTCTAATTATAATCTTAAATTAAAAGATAATTACTTAAAATGAGACATTTTATCGAAAAGGAAGATGAGGTACTTAAGTTGGTTACTCAATTTTATAGGAAGTACTAATCAAATTAGAATGTAGACTGGCCCTAATCATAGTTATAAATCTAAATTGCGTTAATTAAAAAAACAAGGATTTGTTGGGAATTTATAAAGGCTAAAGTTCTGATAGCTGGAAATGTGTCAATTAAGATATGGTAATTATCCTATCACCCCATGCTACAACAAACGAGCTTATCGTTAGTACTGGTGGATCGAGGCTAATCCAACCCCACGGATAATCAGTTCTGAATAATCGGATTTCCCGAATTATTTTGAAATAGACGCTTTAGATTTTTTGATTTAATTGAAAAAGTCAGTTAATTTATAAAGGATCAATTCAATTACAAGCTAAATGAAATACAGAAATAAATAGGAAGTGCTTTGATTAGTTAAGGAAAGTATAAACTTTTAATAATTGATAAATACAAAATTTTGTTTAAAATTGAATTTTTGATTACAAATTAAACTGAAACGGTAGATTTCTGAATAATTTCGATTTAAGTCATTACGTAGTTTATACTACTTAAAAACTACCGGAACACTACTATTGCAATTCTATTTAATTGAGTTTAGATTACTGAATCTGTTCTGAAAATCCCCTACGTTGATAAATCTGAATATAAGATTTATTGAATATGTAACTTTATGTTGAACTAACTGAAGTGTTTTGTTAATGAGTTATCTTTTGCTCTGTGCATCAACTTAGTTAATTAATGAATTACTACTAGAACATGTCTAAAGTTTGTTATTGTTGTGCGTAACCTTTAAATATTGTAACACGACGTTTGATGCTGATATTCATGTTAG
>VTPC01001009.1:0-28178 GCA_011009095.1 Ignelater luminosus
CTTGCATCTCTTTGACAAATAAGCAACTATCAATCTACACATTTTGGTTAACTTGTTTTAGTTTTTTGCAGTCCTTGGTAAGATGTTTACCAGTACACTTGACACATCTTTGTTTATGACCATATGCTTGGCTCCTTTTACATTATGGGTAATTTCGATATCCTTATTGGAAATACTTGGCGAAAACACTTTTAATTACCCCGTAGACAAAACATTGAGTTCCTCGATATCAAGAATCGTGTCTAGTACTTTTAGATATTATAAACTCAATAATATCATGTTCATAAAAATATAGGAAATATTGAATTATAAAGATTATATCTTTAGATGAAGACAGTAAACACATACATTTAAATTTATTATACAGGATGTTTTCAAAACGTTTTCGAAAATAATTGTTGTTTGAAACTTTATGTGATACCGACGCGAGGTTAAGTAGTTGCATGCATAGCACCATCGGAACTCGGCAGCCAATAGGCACATCCCGAAATAGTCCAGGTTGACTAATTTGTTTTGTTTTAATGAGAAAGTAATATTTTAAAATAAAAAAAAAACATTATCGACCGACTATTTGCAGCAGTGTAAGCACTGTAGAAAATATTAACTGTTACGCTTGTAACCCCCCAGGTGGTGGATAGGGGAATGCCTACTAGATGTAGGTGGTATCGGGGAAATAAAATACCCGAGGCGAACCAAAATTTAGCAGTAGCGTCTGATCCAGAATGGACGGCTACAAACAGCGTCTGACCCAGAATGGGCGGCTAGAAATATAGATCCTTCAAAGGGGATTATGGTGCCAGGCGTAGACAACCTGACACATGTAAAACCTCAAGTTGTATGATAGTATATGACAGTATGAATAATCCAGGAATATATCCCCGGGTGGTAATCCACACCTCGAGGAGAGGGAGCCCCAAAGGATACGGGAGGGGAGGGGCAGTACTGTTAGAGACTCGCATGAAACAGTTGGAAATCAACATTTCACTAAATATTAACAGATCTTTAATCCATTTTATAAGTAGGCAACTTTTAAATTAAATTTAAATAAATCCGGTAGGTACTTAGTATTATTATTAAGAGTCCTACCAGTTTCAACTCCTTCGGGCAAATTACAATTTAAAGAATAAAAAGTTTTATATCAACAGAAATTAAGAGTATAAAACAGAATGAACAGCTTAGCTCTAAAAGTAAGAAATAACATTTCAAAAACCAGTTGTTAAAAGCAGAAATCCGTTTTGAATAAAACTTGTTATCGCTACAACCGCAACCGACTGATCTTGCAGACAATCGCATGAACAAACAGCTGTCAAGATCAAAGGTAGTATAAATATTTTTCGTAAGAACTTTGATTTGAAAAATAAAAAACAGAATTAATACAGTGATAATTTTTTGTTTGAATTATTTTTACACTTGCGTGATCTACAGTTTTTTATTTTTAAATAAAATTGAAAATAAAGTTACAGCTTCTACCATGATGATTAAAAAAAACCAAATTGAAATAGGCGATCACTGATCTTGCTTGGTCGGAAACACCGACTTCAATATTAATATGAATGACATGATACTGATACATTTTAAAAAGTTAGGTTAATTTTATAAAGACAGAAATAAAAGATTGACGAAGTAGTCTCCTGTAGAAAAATAAAGAGTAAAGAAAGATAAAGCTGTTAAGTTTTTCAGATTTTTTTAATTTTTGAAAATAACATAAAAAATTAAAATTGCTTGCAATTTGCAGGGTATATCACTACACAAATCCCGAGTTATTGGCTATATGGCGTCACTCCTATTTTAATTATTGCCCAAAACTTCTTTATCGTCACTGCAGTACTAATAGGAATATCTTATATAAAGTTTTATTTAAAAAAAGCTTGTTTTTTTATATTTTGAGTTTCTTTAAAGTTCTTAGCAGATTCTAAGAGTTACCATCAATAGACTGTAAATATAACCTTGCTTGCCAAGTTCATAACTTAGTACAAGACGTTAACAGTGCAACCTTGTTGCCCAACCCTCGCTACCGCATTTGTGATGCGTTGCTGCAGCCCTTGAACGGTATTTACTATTCCATTGTTATACATTAGTAATTTCCTGTGTTCACATAACTAAAAGTTAAACAGATTTAAACCCGGCGAACGAGGAGGACACAATATTGTTCTGTCATATTTTATTAAAATATGCCCGCACTTGGAGTGAAAAGTGTGAGAGAACACATATCGCGTCGAGACACTTGATTGGACTATTAGCGCAAGTTCTAAAAACTGTAAATAATAGAATGCAAGCAAGAAATTAGCTCCTAACAATTAATCGTTCAAATTTTTAATGAAAATATGTTATCTTAATAAAAGTCCAAAATATATGTAGATATTGTGGAAATTATTAGTCTCATTTCGGGTGAAAGTTGCTTTGTCTGTAACTAAAACACTACGTGTAGAATTTACATTAGCATTCTCCTATTCACACACAAAACTTTATGGAGAACCTTGAGGTTGCAATGCTTGAACACGTAACATGAAAAGGGTATACAATAATTGTACTTCATGAAGTGTACGTCGCTCGACACTGTTAGAAACATGAACTAGATGAGCAATTACCGAAGTACTTGTTGATGAATCTTCTTCAATTAAGCCCAAAATATTTTCCTGAGCATTTACATCTCTCACTGGTCTATCCGGTTCCGTCTCGTCCGTGTGGTTGTAATTGTGCTTTATCGCGAGCCATTTCAGTAAGATTGACAAATCGGTGAGGTAAGGGATGTAATTTTCTAGGAAATTGTTCAGCGTAAAGACGTGCTGCCGCAATGGCATTTTATTGACCTTTCCAAACAGAATGTATTTCTCAAAATAGTTTTTATAAGCCAGTATATCATTAAAAGTACCAAACTTATTTACCTTCTGAAATTGAGTATTTCTTACTTGATCTGCATTTCTGTTATTTTTAAGTTTACTTATAGTCTACAGGACCGTAACTGTTCTGTTTAACATTTCGACAGAAACCGTCTTGGTTAGTATAAAATTTTTACTGAGATAATTATTTATCAATCGGCAAGTATATAGTATGTATTACTCACTAAAGCAGTGCCCTAAGACCAAAAAACACCTTGTATGTGAAGTCCAGTCACACTAAAAGCAAAAATAAACATTTAGCAATCTACTCAGAAGTTCCAAGTTCGAATTTTAAAAAAATAAATTTTTATTTTTAGCATTTTTTTAATTCTTATAAAATTGGATTTGATAAGATGATCTGTGAAGAAAATGCTAGATAAGTCATGTTAAGTAACATATAGTTTTTCTATCATTCATAGATTTGTCACTTAGGAAGACGCTACGTATTAAAAATTTTTTCTTTAGCGTTTAATTATTTGTTACAACGTCCTTTTCTATTGAACACAGGTCTGTGAGTCACTGGAGAATTTCCGCGGTAAGTGATTTTGATAATCTTAAAACTGATCTTAAGTTTTTTGTTTTACAGTTTGCATATTATTAATTTTTTTAACTTCTAGTTTTTGGTTACTGCCAGTCCTATCTTTAGTAAGTAATATTTATTAACGCACAACAGATCTTGGAGACCTAGGGCAAAATTACAACTATCATACACTTTTATTACAGTCAGAGTTATATTATTTTAATGTGTTGGATCTGGCACACTATTTTCTTCCATTCCTATCTGTTTAGCTCTTTTTTCCAGTGTTTTACTTTAATACGCTTCAGGTCTTCCTCCGCCTTGTCCCGCCATCTTTTTCTCAATCTTCCTCTTTTTTTGGGCCTATTAACCTTCTGTGAAGGACAAGTTTGGATATTCTCCAGCTTGGAACTCTCTAGACATGCCCCAACTATCTAATCCTTTGCAATTAGGAGAATATTTCGATATGGGTTCGTTGTACAACGACATTCGCTCTTTATTATTTCTTCTTTCTCAGCCTTTTTCTGTCTTCTTCCCACCAAAGATACCTCTCAGAGTTTTCTCATGCCTCCCAAGCGTGGATACGTACTTTGACTTCATTTTGGGCTTTAAGCTGCCTAACGTCTTATTTTCTTTTGCTATCCTTGTCTCCAGCTCATATTTTTCCTTTCTTTCATCGTCAATCACCACCACCAGGTATACAAACTCATCCACCCTTTCAAATTTATATTTTTTGCCACCAGTTAGGTTCACACTTAGCTCGTTTCCTTTGTTTGTTTCTATTGCTCCCATGACCATATATTTAGTTTTATTCGTGTTTATTTTTAAATCATTCTTTTTTGCCTTTTCGTCAATCCTTCTTACCACTCTCTTCGGTTCTTTTTTGGTCTTAGTTAATATTATCAAGTCATCTGCGTATGCTATACACTGGTGCTCATTCTTAAAGATTGTTTCATTTGTTTTGAGTCCGCTGTTCCTGACCACCATTTCCAAAACCAGGTTGAACAATATTGTGGATATTGGGTTACCCTGTCTTAGTCTCTTTCTCACTGGAAGTTCTTTAGATCTTTGACCCTGCCACGCAATTTCACATGTCGAGTTAACTTAGGGTCTTTTGTATTAACCTTATTGGCACTCCGAACTGCCCCATCGCTTGGTACATCTTTTTTCTGTCAACTCTGTCATATGCTTAACTACAATCTACAAACAGTACGAATAAAGTTACTTTATTTTCGTAACACGTGGCCTGAATTTATTTTAATGAGGAAATTTGATCAGTTAGAAATCTGTTACACCTAATCCCTGCAAGACTCTTTCCACATGTTCATTTAATCTATTTCTTAATAACCTTGCCATTATCTTGTATGTGGTGTCCAATAACGCAATGACCATGACCCTAAAACTGATACATCTCCTTTCTGATGCAATGGGTGCATGCAAGCGTTGGCCCAATCTTCTGTCATTTTTTCGCCGGTCTATATCTGTACTATCAGTTTGTAAATCCTTTTCAGTAACTGATCACCTTCTACTTTGATTATTTCCGCATAAATCTCATTTATTTATTCTATTATTTTTTATTTATTGAATGCTAGCTGTCACCTCTTCCTCGGCGAGTAGGTTGACAACTAGTTCGTCTTCTCTCACTGTCCAGTTGGTTTCTGTCTCACCCCTGTTTTCTCCATTCAATAATTCTTCAAAGTGCCTTTTCCATTCTGTCATTATTTTATTGGGTTCACTCAGCTTTCCTTCTTTGGATTTAAGGTAACTGCTGTGACCTTGGTAATCTTTAACCATCTTTTTAACCTCCAGGTAAAAAAGACCTTACTTTTTTGTTTTGGAATTCTCCCTCCATCTCTTTTAGTTTCCTCCCATAGTGTTGGCTCTTTTTCCTTCTACGTATACTTTTAAGTTTCTCTCGTATTTTCCTGAAATCTTGCATTTTGTTTTTGTTATTATCAGATGGCAGTTGTTGGCTTATCATTTTCTTCTTCTTGCCAGAGCTTGGCATTCGTCATCAAACCAATCATTTATTATCCTCTGTTTGCCTCTGAATCTTTTTCTTACTTGCTACCTCAGTTGTGGTTTTAATCAGATCCCAATTTTGTTTTACTTGTGTGTTTTGTTCATACTTCTTTAACGTATTGTTCATTTCCTCTTCGTATTTGTTTTTTTATCTCTTCTACCTTGAACTTATCTTCTTTGTATCTTCTTTTAATTTTATTGCTGCCTATCTTTTTCTTATTTTTTTACTATATGACGATAAACTATTCTCACCACGAAATGATCAGAGTCACAGTCTACACCTCTCTTACTGCACACCTTAGTAGTGTGTAGTTGTTCGTAGACTTCCTCTTTACGACTGCATGGTTGATCTGGTTAATTGTATTACCATCCGGCGATACCCAGGTCCCTTTATGTACTTCTTTCCTTTGTAGTTGAGTACCTCGTATGACAAAGTTTTTCTCCAGAGCAAAGCCTATCAGTTTTGTACCATTTTCGTTAGTTACATCGTGTTTATTGTTTCTTCCTGCTGCGACTTGATACGTCTCTTCCTTTCCTACTTTGGCATTAAAATCTCCGATTACTATCTTAATGTCTCTTTTAGGTAATTTGTCATACTCTTTTGCCAACTCCTCATAACATGCGTCTTTTTCTTCCTCTTCCTTCTCCTCCGATGGGGCATGAACGTTTATGAAATTAGTATGTCGTTTGGAGCCTCTCACTCTCATGCTACATTCTCTCCAAAATTGGATTGAAGTCAGTCATTCTTGAACTGTTTTAGTACAATAAACCCTACACCAAGCTTTCTGTCCTTTCCTTCAATCTTAAAGAAGATTATGTCTAGTCCTTCTATTATTTCGCTTCCTAATTGCTTTGACTCTTGTATTCCTGCGACACCAATCTTGTATCTTTTCATTTCATTCACTAAGTCTCTTATCCCTCCTTTCGCATATGTTCCTCTTACATTTCACGTACCCAAGTTTATTTTTTCTTTATCTTTTTTTTTACTCATTTACCTTTATCGTTGCCTGATTTATCAATAACATGCAGAATCTTGTTCCCATATTTTACGACTTTTTTTGCCATGGGGGTCTTGTGATTTACCTCAATTGATCATTCAGGGTCTCGTTTTTGGGTGATCTCTCGAGCACTGTTCTTTTCTGTCCCATTGGTTTTGCGCCCTCTCTATCTTTTTTGTCCTTTATTACTAGCTTATTATAATTTATGTATACGATTTGTCCTTTTTGTCTTTCTTCTTCCATTTACGTGATCAGGTTTCTACGTTCCTCGCGCACCGATCTGGGATAATTTTCTTCTGTCCAAATGTTGAATCCCCTAAGGGCTTTGGCATTCTTGAGGATTCTAGATTTCGTTTGCTCTTTCTCTACCTTCAGAAATATTGGTCTCGCCTTTTCTTGAATAAATCTGCCTATTCTTTTTATCTCCACAATATCTTTAGCGTTATCTACATTGACACCTATTTTCTGCACTGTTTTACTTATTATTTCCCTTGTGTCTGACTCTTTTTCGTTCTCATTGTCTGCTGTTCCTTTCATAATTACAGTATTCATTCTGACCACTCTTTCGAGCTCAAATATCCTTTTATCTTGTTTCGTCACTTGTAGTATTAGTTTCTTATTCTCTTCTTTCATCCTTGTCATTTCCAGTAGTACTTTGTCAAAGTTTGTGTTCGATTGATTCATGTCACCTCGGATTACCTCGAACATTTCCTTAACCATTTTCATATTGTAATAATCCATTGTGACTTGCATCTGGATCACTTGTTCCTCTGATTTCTTCTGTTTAGAATATTTTTAATTTCACTCGTATTTACACAATTTATTAGTAATTATTATATTTGTATTTATTAAAGGTATTATTTTGCTCTTGGTGATTTAAGATTAGTGTTTGACATTTTTGTCACGTTATTAATATTTCTGGTTATAAATTATCTAATTTTATTATTTCAAAGTTTCATTTATAAGATTGAGTATTGAACTGTGCTATTTTTAATAAAGAGATTTTTCTATTTTTCGTAAGAAGTTCACTTTAGTGTTATATTTTGATATAAGGTTCTTAATATTTATTGTATTTACATACTGGACTATTATATTGGATGTTCATTGTCCTTTTGAATATAATTTAAACCCTTAAGTCTTAATCAAGATCTTTTTGAAGTCATTGTTGAATGTGCGAATTAAATATTTAAATTTTGTACAATGCTGTACTTACCTACATTATATGTTCTATATATTTGTATTGGCTCCCCTTATTAGTTGATTGATTTTTTTAATATATGTGTCAAATATCGACGCATTTTTATTGTGTTTATAACTTCCTTATCACATGCTCAAGGCTACTGTTTAAGTTTAGCTGGGCTAAGACCAAAAATGGTCTTAGTTAAATGTAAGTACCATTGTAATTCAAGGACACGTTATAACTGCCTATAAAGTACGTTTATTATTACATTGTTGTTAATATTAGGTGTATATTATAATATTACTATTTAATTAAATTAAAAATGCCTAAGAGTGTGAGAAGCTAGAACACTTTGTAATGTTGCAATCCTTTTGAATTTTAAGAACATGCTAAGCGAAAGGATAAGAGAAAGGTGGCGGAAAAAATGCGTAAAAAAATGCCATATTTAATGGTTGGTAATTTAATTTGTGACTTGTGTTACCTTAAAATATTTAAAAAACTATAAACATACCTAATGACAACAACGTGGAAGAAATGAAAACAGAAAAAGCTAGCAGAAAAGAAAAATATTTACCTGAGTGTGAGGAAGACCCAAGTGTTAGTAATTTAAATAAATTTTTAACTCCACTTGGTCATTCACCAGTTTCGAAATCTAAACTTTCACGTATAAAATAATAAGCACAAAAAAAGTTTAGTGCTGTAAATGAAGTGATAAACGAGATTTTTAACGTTTCTAGTGGAACGAATGATGGGGAGGAAATCACTTTAAGTACAAAAGCAGCAAATGAAAAATATCTCTAATGGTTGAAGCGGACATAAAATTATGTAGGAATTTGGCGTACACCTTGTCCAGCCAACGCAGGTCCAATATCAACGACATCTTTCTGATGATTTAGTTAAACCAGTAACAGATTTCTACCAAAAAGATGATATAAGCAGGACCATGGCCATATGAAAGATACTAAACTTGCCAAAGAAGGTAATAGAAGAGTAAGGAAAACAAAAAAGACTGCTCTTGGCTGATTAAAGAGGACTATACAAGGTATTTAGAAACAGATATCCATTTTGGAAGATCGATTTCCCAACTTTCGCATCATTAAGATCAAAGCATTGTGTCCAGGACACCAAGTAGATATAATGTTTGTGTATGTACAATACGTGAAAGCACATAATGAGTGTTCAGAAAATTAATCTCGGCAATATTGGTGATTAAATAAAAAAAATGGTGTGTGATAACCCTTCATCAAACAGGAGAAAAATGTAAATGCTTCTCTTTCACTTCGTAGTACTTCTACACTAAAGCTAAATTGCTTATTGTATGGAATCTCCAAAAGAAAAATTTTTTTGTCTATCCAACAGTATATAATTTCAATATTTTTAAATTTCAATTTTCAATTTAAAAAACGTTATTTAAAATTGTCAAATTACTTATGAGACATGCTCTATTTTTAGATATTAGAAGAAATATGACATCAGAAGTTAAATACAGTGTTTTATGTATGTAAATTAAGTTGTACGAATGCATTAAGTTATAATTTCGTCTAAATCAAGGTGTGATCATAAATTGAATAATTACTGCCTGACTGTTGCAGGTGAGTATATAATAGATAAATAAAATAACGCCCAGCATTTAGTACCTTGTTCTGTCAACTAATTGCATGTATACATGCAATATTCTATCTACGTGATACAATCTTTATATCCCACAAGCAATTTTACCTATTTATGTATAGTTTCATTAAATAGGAAAGAAACGTAAGAAATCTTAGATTAGAATTTAATAATATCTAACAGATGATAAATAATTATAATTATGAATTTGTTGTCAAAAAGGAAAGCGATTAAAATAATTTAAATTCAAAATATCGACTTTTCAAACTTCAAATATATGTACCTTGGAAAGAATTGAAATTACATAGAGATAATCAATAACCTATTTATTATTTAAAGTATGATAATCCTATCAAAGACAGTCTTTTTAATATGAAGTTTTACAAACATGACCTGCTTCTCTAGTGGTCACCTATGGCGGCCTATTGTCGCATCATCGCTTTTTAACAATTTGCCTTTTCAAACTCAACCCTTTTGTCTTTACTGGCAACCAAATAATGATTTGATATGATAAAATAGACAAATGGTGCGTCGAAAGAAAGATAGTGGGGTTTGAGAATCAATATTGAAAAAATTTAACATCCAATAATGAAAAAGTTGAAGACGATTTACACAGAGAAGGGTGCAGACATAAGAACTTATACTCATTTACCAACTACGTAGGCGTAATAATTTTCAGCAGTATAAGTTTCTGTTGTAATAAACCGGTTTCAAAAATTCTAACTTGTTAATTGCTTTTGGATTTAGATCAACAAATCCAAAGAGATCTGTAGTCGTGAGCTCGTTCAGTACATGCATATATGAATTCATTTCTAAAGGACAAAGTTGCAATGTCTGTGGTCTGGAGTTCACGTAAGACTATAGAACCTCTTTGTCGAAGCGCCACTCTCTCAAGCAGAAGAGCACAACACCCATGACTCGTTAAGACCATAAAGGATCCCTCTCTATACTACACATGCAATTTAAAAATTACTAGGATTGTCGCTTGTGAATGTTTGTTTAAATAGTTGGATGTGAACGCTCCTATTTAAAGAAAAGGGTACTTATTACTATTACTATACTATTACCTAGAAATCTAAATTAAAATCTCAAAAAAACTAGCAGTTTCTTGATTTTTTACCGCAGGAATTGAGATAAAAAATGTCACGTTAGAGTAATGCATTTTAAACGTTTATTAGAAATATTGTAACTGTCTTTTCACTGTTGTTAAGTGTACTACTACGTCTTTGAGTCACGGATTCTGATGGCTACCTACCGTCCCATGCTTGCTTACTGGATCTCGTCCTTAATTCATATTAAAAATACCGCACCCCGCAATTATTATTGTGTTTCTAGCTGTGGAGAAACTTGGGGAATCTTCTAGTTCATATAAGTCAACTACTGGATTCACGATGCGCCTTAGGTCATTGTAGCACCTGCAGTTCTCCATAAGAGAACTTTGAAGGTAATCCAGGGATTCATCTTTTTATTTATTGTCATTAAGTGTAACTGCACCAGCTGTAATTCGATTCGATAGCCTAGATAGTGTGACCATTGAGGTCGCAGTGAGTAACTTGGAATTTGTAAACCTTACGTCAATCCTACATTTATTTTATAATTAAAGTGCCCGAATCGAATTAAAACGTTTATGATGCGTTAGAAGGGTACTAACAAATTTAATATACTACCGTACTACTAGAGATCGCCGTCAAAAGTAAGGTCAAACTTTTGATAAAGAACGGAGTTCACGTTTCTTTGGACCTTTGGACTGACCTGTAGTAATTTGTTCCGTTAGCTGCAAGTGGATTTCAATATCGTTCAACCAAGTCAACCTTTTAGGCAATATTTCAGAATTGAAGTCGAATACGTGTTCATTGTGTGAACCGTTAGAACAATATTTTGTATTTTTTATTATAAATTCTGTAATACCTTTCATTTTGTGCTACACAAATTTTATTATTCATTCATTAGTTTTCAGCAATTGATAAATCCAAAGGATTATAGCTGGCGATAAGCTTAAAATAGAATGAAATAACAGTTAGAAAGGCCGATAAGTTAGACAGAGCTCTTTTCCTTTTTTCCTTTTATGTAATTACAAAACTTAAGTATTTAGAATGAATTGTTTGTTTGTTTGGATAGAAATTATCCTAAGATAAATTCGTTTAGCTTATGTTTATTTTGTTTATGTAATTTTACATACATTAAAATTTTGTAAAATTACATACTGATGCGAATTTATATGTTTTGTTTATATTATAAAAAGTGTTTCATATATCAGATTGTACATCATACTTTCTTTTGCTTTGTTGTCAATATATAGATTTTGTTAAACCGTGTTTGGTATTTAGATGTTTTGTTTAGAGTACTCTCAGATAGAGATCAGCTGTAAACCGCTAAGAGCTCGACATCCTTTAAGGCCGCTGCCCAGGCCCTGAGACTCCTGGTGTCTATATGTCACCAAATTATTATGTGTAAAGTAAGCTTCAATATACCAGGTGTACCATTTGAGTCTAATACCATTAAAAGTAAAGAAAGTATTAACGAATTTATTAGTTCACTAGCAGGTCCGCCCCTAGCCACCTGAACGCTCGTGTTCAAAACCGACTATGCCGCCCCCACTCCCATCCTCTGTCCCTGACTGAGGTTGTACAAAGTCAAGAAATACTTTACAAAGTCAAACCATTTATTATCATTACATGTTTATGACGTATAATTTTCAAAATCAATGTCAATGTCAAACGTCCTGCTCTCACTCATTTATTGTACTAAATGAAAGTTCTTTGTGATTGTACCTACTTTTATTAAGGTGGTTCGAAGCTGTAGACGTTTCGCATCTTAATTCCGATTGATGCCAATAGACGGCGTTGTTATGAGATAATTGACAAAGCCAGTTGATGTGAGACAAAGTACCAGCACCAAACAAATCACGATCGCAAATTGGGCTCATTAGCGATTTTCTCTCCGCTAGAGGAGTTATTTTCCACGTTAAATCTAAACGGCAGTTTATAAGTTTTATTCTAAAATTTAAGTTTCAATAACCCGAAACTTATAAAATGACTTTTAAAATTGTCAAATTTAACCTAGAACAATAGCGCCTTTAGCGGAGAGAAAATCATTTTTGAGCTCAATTTGCGATCGTCTTTTGTTTGGTGTCGGTACTTTGTCTGACAATCAACTGCCTTTCATAATTAAAACATAATAATAATTGCGAGACAATGCATGCAATAAATGTACATGAAGAAAAAAGTATTGTCACAAGAAGTAAACGTCTTTCATAATGCTGTACGAGGCTACCTGAAGACATTACTGCAATCGGGTACTTCCGGTGGTGTCAGTGTTGTACCATTGTCATATTCGAAAAATTTGTCACTTATAACCTATAATTCAGTTGACAGTTCGTACCCAAGCTAACCAGTTCTGTTTACATAGCGGTTTGAAGAAAGTAATTTTGTGAAAAAATGGAACTCGCGCGTGCACATTTTCGAGCAATGATGTTTTACGATTTTCGAAGCACCTTAACACCCAAACAATGCATCGAACGGCTTAATGCGGCCTTTGGTGAGGAAGCTCCATCAAATAGAACTGTGTATAATTGGTTTGCGGAGTTCCAGCGTGGGCGTTCATTTCTCAGTGATGAATTTTGGGAAGGTGGTTCGTTCAGTCTGTTGTTGCCACTAACGTTGATGCCGTGCGTAAAACGATTGAGCGCGATCGGCATGTGACATACCGAAAAATAGGGGTCACCTTAGGCATTGACGTGAAAGCAATACACATGATTTTACACGATCATTTAAACGTGTAAATTGGTGCAAAGAAATGCCAACCGAGATCATTCAAATTTAGTGTACGACATTGTTACTGGTGCCGAAAGTTTGATCTACTCATACGAATTGGAATTTAAACAATCCACTGTTTGGATGTTTCGAGATGAATTGAAACCCGCAAAAGTTGTTCGTTCACGCAGCGTTGCAAAGTAAATTATCGCTTGTTTCTTCCGTATTTCTGGACATGTGACAACAATAGCTTTAGAGGAACCAAAAACTGTGAACGCTGATCGGAACGCAACAATCCATTTGCCGGACATCATCGGCGAAATCAGTAAAAACCATCCACATTGACGCATCATTCTTCACCACGACAATGCCCACACAGTTTCACAAACTGTCGACCTTTTAGCGAGTGAAAAAGTGAAATTGATGTGGCATTGTCCATATTTACCTGATCTAGCACCAAATGACTTCTTTCTGTTTCAGACAATCAAAACAAAGATGCGTGCTGAGTGTTATTCTTCACCTGAAGCAGCCATTGAGACATTTAGGTAACTGTTTTCTGAGGTATAGCAGCTTCACATTGGAAAAAATGCTTCGAAAATTGTTTCGAGCGTAGGCAAAAAAATATTAATGCCACGGGCGAATATTTTGAAAAACAATAAAGCCATTTACTAAGTTGTATCTGTGTACTGATTAATGAAAATGTATGAACATGAGGAGATCGCTGTATTTGCCGCCCTCTCCCCTGAATGTGCCGCTCGTGTGCGGTGCACACCCTGCACACCCACTTACGGCGGGCCTGTTCACTAGAACGTCCAAATGGTGGACTTAGAATGAGTCTTTACTATTTAACGATGGACGACTATTGTTATTGGCATCCAGTGATTTTGATTCATTTTTCTACTTTGTCTTCTGATAATAAATCGTTATGAAGTATACAGCCGAACCATTTGGATCTCCGACCTGCCGAGTTAGCCATGCGGCAATTTGAATTTGTGTTAAAGTAAAACTACTGCTTTGGATCACTAATACCCAATTTTCCCAAAACAAAGTGCTCAATAGGATATCCAGTTTTCCGCTAATGAGCTAAATCTGTGGTACTGATGTTTTGTTTTTTGCATGAGAGTGGTGCACGTTAGGAGATTTAAGTTTCAGCAATGTGGTGAACGAGATGCATTTTAGGTTTGCTTCTGATATGAACAGTGTTGCTCAGCGAGAGGTTAGGACCAGCTGAGGCTAGATAGTTTGGAAATAGGTGAATGTTTCAAGTGAGCTTTTAATAAATACAATACTAAAGTTATGAATTAATTTTTTATCATACATTTAGTAAACGTTACAGTAGTAAAGAGTTTTTTTTTATTGGCAAGCTAGCAGATGATAGATATTAATTATGGAGTGTCTAGATCTGTGTTTCCAAATGTTTCTTTTAGCTTTCTGATTTTGAAGCTTTCAGGGTTTTTATGAAAACCGTACTGGTCATTTTGTCTATGGAGATTCTGATCGTTTGTTACTAGAGTTGGCTGATTGGGTGTAAAGGTCATCTCCAATAGAGATCTATCATCTGATTCCATTAGCAGTTACTAGTGCTAGTTTCTGTGAGTTAAGTATATGGTTTTCTTAGTAGATAATGCTGCCTCTACTAGACTCCGTATGGTATGTGGTAGAGTTAGTTTGTTTATGTTGTATAGGTCCACAGTGAAAGACAGTATGTTATAATTTTGTAATCAAGGTCGTTTGTATCCTTGCATGCAAAATAGTTAGTGCATTGCAGCTGAAGAATCACTTTGTGCGGTTTTTTTTGTAAGTGGAGTTGCAATATTTTGCTGGTTTGCAGGTAAGTCTGATCACCTGATCCGTGATATAGAGAGTTAACATTTCTTCTGAGTGTCAAAAAGATTTATCTTGTTTTTTTTGTTTATAAATACGGACTGGATTTGAATATGTAGGTTTTCAGAAACATGACCCCAGTTTGGGGTTATTTGTAGAATGGGATTGCGCTCGTCAGGTTTAACTGGTAATCAGGGTTACTGGTGTCGCAGTCTTCTAAGGTTCACTGATATTGATTGTGTTTAATCCACTTTTGTTGACATAACGGGCAAAGCCGCGTTTGATATTCAGTATACAAATTTTGTTAAACAAATAATATGATAAAAAGAATAATTTAGATTTAGAAAATATTTACAAATATCTATGTATGAATAACACAGTCCCACAAAAAAAATAATGGTTTTGACCTGGGATCGTGACTATGGTAGTCCGATGTATTGTTCGACGTTGAAACCGAATCCCATCTCAGAATAACAAATATACCCTCAAAATCTTGCGTTAGAGCAAAAGAACACCCCGAAAATAGGGTAAAATCACTCCTTTTACATGCTGACAACTTTTATATATAAAACATCAAACAAGTATGAGGGTGTTTAAAAAGGGTAAAACCACCCCTTACATCAAAATACGATAAATATTTAAATGTAAAAGATTGATAAAGAACGTAAATATACAGCATTTGAAAACTGACCTTCAGTATATGGCCAGACATTCCTCCCTCCCCTCCCAGAGAAGATTAGACCACTCGCAAATGGGTCTAAATCACCCCTTAGATTAAAATACAATACATGTACCCAGAAAATAGCTCAAAACAGCAAATGTTTAGTATTTGGACACAAACCTTTAGTGTATGTCCAACACTTTTCTTATACTATTCTTGTAATAAACTGTTGAGACAGGGTTCTGTATTGGAAATAAATTTACTGCATGCATTATACTTGTTTTGAGATTCTTAATTTACTGCCCTTAATCAATAATCACGACCCAAGGCAACTGACTAACAGGGTAAATATAATTTCTAACTTACAATATTGAACAAAGCAAAGTTCGACACTCATTAAAATTCGGTATAATACTCCTGGTGTATGTGCTACTTTAGTTCTTTGTTACATAGTGACACACGTGCCTCCTAGGTGTGTCAGGCAGAGCTTGTTGTCTGTTGGATTTGCATTATTATGGACAACTCTCAATAATGTTTATATTTGATAAGAATGTGATGTCATTATACTAGAACTGATTTTGGTGTATTAAAAGAACTTGAATTTTCGGTTACTTGTATTAGCAAAGTTAGAAATTTGAGAATAAGCATTGAGGAATTGTGGAAAAGCGCAGTCTTCAAGGCAATCGGACAACAATCGTCGCTAACACAAGCTTAGAATTAAAAAATAATTCCATGTATTTTTTTCTTACAGTTCCTCGCCGTAATTATAAGACAGTAAAAGTACTTCAAAAAACCTTTCTCCTTTCTCTGTAATCTAAATGTGCCCACGTCCTGTAAAGTAGCTTGCACACTAACTTGTGCCATGAGGTGGAACACATAAGAGTGTCCTCAGAACCGAGATGGATTTTTGCTTAACCTTGCGGCAATTGGATAGGTCTTTTGGCTTCACAATAGGTTTCTTACCCTTTTAATAAATTCCTTTCTTAAGATTAATAAAAATGACTGTTTTTCGATTGGTTTTGGTCTGGCTTTTAGCGATACCTTGGAATTTTAAAGACCCGCACATTAGATTCTTTTCTGGATACAATAAGTCTTACTCCTACGATAACTCAAATCAAACTTGGTAATTTCGTTGTGATTCTTTTGATAAAGTACCTACTAGACCCCTTAAACACAAGCTGAAGTATCAGATAGATAGATTTCCTTTACTTTCCCTTTTATTTCCTGATGTACTAAGAATTTTAGGGCCTCTTAGTCTTTATATGGACGGTGATAAATAATAAAGCATTTGCAGAATTTCTTCACCGTCTTCAACGTCCAATATTGCAGGAAGTACTAATGAAGATTTTACCTTTTCTCAAGAAACTAGTTGTTGCTAAACAATGAAAATGTCAAAATTCGATTCTTGATCAGGAGTCCAGTGTATTAGTTGTCGTCAAATACAATAAGAAATTCTCCTAATTTAACAGTGGTATGAAAATAGTGACTAATAAGTTGTATTCTAAAAATGGTATCTACATTGAGAGTACGAAGTTAAAAGAATGATCAAGTTTAGGTGCTAAAATATCAAAATGAAGAAAGTTTAGACAACACTAGCCAAATATACCAATAGATCTTTAAGAACAAAACATGTTCCAACAAGAAACTAAAACTGATAATTATGACAAGTCCTGTGAAAAACCAGTATACCAGTTATTAGGAGTAGTTCTGAAAATCCAACACTATTTACACCTTGAAGGAAAACCTACCTTTATCACACAGGATACCTTGTTATTTTCATTTGGTAAGATAAGAACAAGTGGAATGTAATTTAAAAGAGATAACCAAGATAACAGAAGTAATGTGAATTTTTTAAGGTTTTATGTCTAACAATCAAAAGTTGGAACCACCTACGGCACAAATCTTAGATTACAATTTTTAACATTTGTTTCTATTATTGTCTTGACTTCTCGCTTGTTTCTACATTCATATGAGTATATGCAAAGTCTTCCTGCACTTATACCATTACTTTTAAGTGAGGCCTCATAGGATAGTGCGCTTAACTGCTAATGTAATACGTACAGCATTTTATAAAGTTATTTTCCTTTACTTTAAATTGGAACAGATAATACGATTATAATTAAATAACAATTTCCACCATGCCAGCTGTCTTGAAAACTCAGTATCTTCAATATCAGTCGTGGCCTATTTCGGAAACTAATTATATTCAGACTATTAAGTGAGCATACTAATGCTTTTAACTAGAAAAAGGCACAATTTTGCAAGATTGCAAGCTAAGTTGCTGCTTATCTCATTTCCCACTTGTACCACATAGTTAATACTATTGGGTTTACTAGGAATTAAAAAAAATAAGGGCGTTACGTTGAAGCTGAGACGGAAAAATTTTCGATACATTCCATCAGTTTTAATTTTTTTTCGATACCACTTTCCTAAAAGTCTTAAATAGTCGACCTAACTCTCTCAAGTCAAGATTTGACATGCAGTAAAAGTAGTTGAGGAGGCTTGAATCCAGTAAATAGGCCTTAGTTGCTCATTTTTCCTAATTCCTTGCCATTTCCTCAACCACTTCTACGACTGTCGACTATTTATTCTTTCCTCTATTCTCTGCCCAAACCTTCTTAACTCCCGTACTTAAGTGAGAATGTCGGTTCGGGTTAGACAGAACAATCCCTTCCTTGTTAAGGTAACAGCCTGTAAGGTCTCCACAAAAAGTGGAAAGACGTTTTGTTGCCATTCTTACACTTAAGCATGTTGGGTCTTCCTCTACACCTGTAAACGACGTGTGCTTTATTAAGGCACAATGGCCTGTGGAAAAACCCAGTTAGAAAGCTTAGGGTGCTCCGATTATTCTCCATTAGCCAGTTAAGTTTTGGCAACTTAAACCCGATTTATATAATCTTTCACCTGCTGATAGTCACTACTTCTTAGCCAACTCACCTTTTGAGTCTTCTAAGCCCACTCATTTAGGGCCGAGAACATCTGTTGCCTTGATATTTCCAGAAAGGGCTCTGGTCCTAAGCAGGTACACGTAAAAAAATGTGCTACAAAAATTTAGTGAAATTTTGGACAGCAAATATTTTTTCACGAACGGCAAACATTTTTGTCACACAGTATAATTTTTTGTTCTAGCTACTACAGCATTTTGGTAGATATAACAAATTTATAATTTATTTATTAGTTAGGTACAGATTAATTTGTTGCTACAACAAAAAAATATTTGCTGTTCGTGATTCTACTAAATTTCTTGTTGCACCAACAAGACATTTCATTGTGCCAAAAAAACCCAGACGAGGTTAAACACCTTTATTGTGGCAAGCTCTTTCAAAGCATCTTCACACTCCTGCACAAGAGAATTTCTTATTTTGGCTACGCAGACTGCTTTTAGCATTGTCTGACTGTCGGAGCAGACATATATTTTTTGCTCCGTCGATAGAATAGCGTAAACGTCCGCCTGGAAAACCGTGGCATGCTTTCCCAGACAAAAAGATTGCCTGTTATCCATATGCAATCCATTTGTGTAGAAAATCAGCAAGTCCTATTGGAAATTCATCTATCTACTCTCCCACTGTTGCTTTGTGGGAATTGTGAGACAGTACTTCTTGTGTTGCTTTAACCGATCGTCTGCCTATGTTACCTTGTAGATAGACAAAGGTACTTCTCTTCCATCAACGGGGCTGTTTTAGCATGGTCGGTGTTAATTGCCTTTCCCAGTCAAAACCCTGCATTCCGGCTACGTAGATCCTCAAATGTAGCCGTAGGGTTCGTCGTCATTGCACAGGTTATACCCAGACACATCAAGCGTGGTAGCTTAGTTAGTCTTTAAGCGATCGTGGTGCGCACTACAAGAGGCTACCAGATCATTAAAAGATCTGATAATTGCCGTGCAGATTCAATAAGCTATCTCAGGATTAATTCTCCCAATTACCAAAATGTCACTGTCGTCTTGGTTAGCGCCATATCGACATGTGACTCTAACTTAATCTCCTATCCAAGTACTTAATCTCCTCTACTTAGAGGTCTACCGTGCAATATGGGTTACCTTAAACCTTCTGTTTAGATCGAAAGAACATTCTCATTACACCACCTTCCTATAATCCTAAAGACCACTTGTATTCGATCGCAGACGAAGTTGAGAAAGCGACCAGTGACTAGCACCAGCCCGTCGTCTGCGTATGCCTGGACATAGAAGCCGTCCGTCGTTAAGCGCTCAAAGATACTATCCATTATTAGACACCAACGATGGGGTGGAAGACAGATTATTATATAGCATAGTAGAGAATGTAATGTCGACGAATTAACGTATGATGGAACGTTCTCTACGATGTATTGCGATATCCTAATCGGATTTCGTATATTTTCCAAATTTACCTGTAGGATTAGGCAAAATTTAAAAGATATTTGGAACGATAGATGGAAAAAGGCAACTACAGGTTGTTATTCCCAACGTAGAATTAATGAGAAAAATTGGGAGATTAGACAAAGATGTAGTACAGCTGCTAACAGGACAGGGAATTTTAGATCTTATTTAGTTAAAATAGGTAAATTAAACGAGGACGAAATAGGATGTACATGCGGAGAGGGTGAAGATACCGCGGAACACGTACTATTTACATGTAGGTTAGAAAGTAGAGCTAGGGAAATAGGAAATAGAAACTTAATCAAAATAGGTTATAGGTGGCCATCAAATATAAATGAGGTAGATAGTTTAAGTAGTAAAATCGAATGGTGGGAAGAATTAAAACGCTACGCGAGAAAGGTAGATAGTTTGAAGGCGCCGACGCGAATTTAGAAATTTTTAGGCACATGAGTTGATATTTTTACTCCCCTCGAAACGCCCTAATGCCGCCTCACCGACGAAGCCGGCCCACTACCGATGCTTAACCCTGCGGGCTTCGCCTCGAGAGGCTAACCTATGGAACTCGAACCCGCCACGGACCGCCTGCCTAGCAACCTCGCCCGAGTAAGAGCGCTGCCCGGGGCTTCCAAGGGAGCGGGGCTTCTGGCAACAATGGAGCTAGACACCCTGTCCGTCGTTGGGCCGTCCGTCACGTAGATACGTCTCGTTGCCGGCTTCTGAGACGTTGGCTAGGTACCCTGACGAAGCAGCAAAATGTCGGGAGAGAGCAACCGGGAAAGAAGAAGAGACGACGCAAACGGCGGAGAGGTAAACGTCGGTTGGTTGGTGGACTCGGGGGAAGGGACCGGAGCGTAAACAGGGGATTCATAAAAACATAGGCCTTTGAATTATCAAATAGGCAAAGAAGCAGTACGGTAGAGTGACCTTCTTTTATTAAACACGTAAAGATAGGGTCAGAGGGGAAAGGGGTTGGCGGGCTTACTATTGACAAGCGGTTCCGGACTGCTTTGAGATGAATCAATTAATTGAGCACGTTTTATTCACAGCATGATTATTATATAGCATAGTAGAGAATGTAATGTCGACGAATTAACGTATGATGGAACGTTCTCTACGATGTATTGCGATATCCTAATCGGATTTCGTATATTTTCCAAATTTACCTGTACCCCGATATCTTAATTGTGGCCGTCCTGGCTTTTTCAAAAGCTTCGTCAAAGTCGAAAAACATAAAGAGAACGACTTCTTTGTAATGTAACGACCTATCAACTTTATGCACTATGGCGTGTACCAAGGTCTCCGTTAGTTTTCTACGCCGATAGGCATGTTGATTTCTGTGGAAGGGGTAGATGGTTAGAACTCCCTTCAACAGGCACTTATCAATCATCATTTCTAAGGATTTGAAAAGGAAGAATGTTAAACTAATAGGGTCTGATAACTGTGTAGTCTTTTTTTCCCGTTTCGATAATTGTCAGGGTGGCCATGTATATTCTTCTTATCCGAGAAAGAAAGAAGTCCTGGAAATATTCCATTTGGCCTAAGTAACTTGAATTGATCAATAAAAATATTTTCAAACAGGAAACAAAGTTGTGTTCAACTTATAGTGGGAATTATATGATCATAAATAAAGGAAAAACATCCAAAAGTGGGCAAACAAGGACAAAACGATCGTCTGAAGGTATGTCAATGCTTGCACGAATTATTATTTGTGGGAAGACAATATGCATCTTTTGAATTATTTGTAACTTGAATTAGCTGAATTAGTTTTCTGAGATGACGACCTTCTATATCACACCTGTCTTGTTTCACAGCTTAAAGATTTGACACACGAAATGGGTTTCATTTTCAGAGAATAAGCGTACTGAATAAAAGTCTAATAGTTTCTTATTCATGATTTTTTCTGTGGTTGATTATAAAAAAATCTACATCAGCAACATTATCAGCTTTTACAACTTAAAAGAGAAAGAAAGATTAGTTCTAACGATAAGCAAATTAGCCATGATAGGTCGTGTCAGTTTGAAGTTATTCAGAATCTGTAGCAAAGCGGAACTGATACCAGCATGGAGTAATAGAAAAGTTTAGATATACTAACTTTAGCCAGTGTTTATTTATTAATAGACGCTAGTCCCGTGTTATGCTCAGACACACAACTGGAATTTTGATTTGCCATTTAGCAGTGTTTGAGAAATTATTGCAGATCCTAACTATACGAGTTTCTTTTGTTGTAATTTGAAAATAGAGAACTATTTTAGCTTTTGAAAGATACTTAGGATACAGAAAATTTTTAATCATTTGTGTAATTACTTTTATATTGGCGTTTTTGTGAAAGTTTGTTACAGGTGGGTATGGGTATTTGAAAGTGAAATAGTAAGTTTCAAAATAGAGGTGGAACAGTGCTGCGGAAACCAAACCCATTAATAACTTAATTGAATTTATTAAAGATTGTTTACAACTGTTAGAAGTTCCGTCAAGCTTTTTAATATACAATTGGATCGAAAAAGTTCTGCCTCGAAAGCAACAGCTTTTGATTTTATGTTAACGGTCTCATTTTCCCGGTTTTTTTTCTATTACAAATAAGCTTTTGAAGTATTCCTATACTGCAAGGTTCTAGCCTAGGTATTAGCTACCGAAACCTTTGTTAAAAGAGTAAATGTATGTAAAAACAAGCACCGTGACCATTAATTGAAGCGTCACAGCAAAACATTTTTAAATGGATCGCTTTTTATTTCTATTACGTCATCTACAAGCTGCCATTCGTATTTTGAAAATTACGTTAGTACTGTAATATAGCGGCCTTATTACTAGACAGAAACAAATTGAAAAATATAAAAATTTAATTTAGCCACATAACTTCTGTTTCTTTTTTTAGTTGATCAAATAACCGAGGTGCAGCTGCTCAGGAAAATTCTGATTATTAAGAAAATGTAAATCAGTAACATGTATTGCGTATAAGTAAATTTCTTCCAGCTGTTCTGCTTTAGGTGATAGTCTGCATTTACATCAGAATTGGGCCATTGGACCAAAATTATGAAATCAAAGAGGCGTCAATTTAGAATTAAAATAAATTTAATTGTAAATCAAAAACAGTTTCCATAAGTAGCTTACTGGTAGTAACAATGACAAATATTCAACATAATGTAGAATATAATTGATTATTCAGCTTATCAACCAAATAAAATTTAAAAAACACTTCTGTAAATTCAGAATTTTATCTGATCTTTAAACAATCACTTCAGTTAACTACTGTCTGGCGCCATACCGATGAAATATTAAAATTTTAATTACTGCCGTCACGTGACAGTTGATAACAAAATTCATGGAAATCTTAAAAATCACAGTTATTTAAAAAGCTTTTGCAATAAACAATCTGAGGTCATATTTTCTTTTATAATATTTTATTTTGCTAGAGAGTAATGCCAACTTTGTAATAATTTAAAAAAAAATGCATTATCTAAAAGTACTTGGTAATTCTAAATAAAATGATTCTGATAAGAAAATTGGAAATAGTAACACAAACTTAAGTATGTAGGTTATATTTATTAACTTATCGCAGAAAAGTAAATAATAAAATTTCTATTTGAAATGTTTATCTGTCAAGTATTTGCTTGCTTTAATTTTTCGACGTAATTCTGTAAATTGTACTAAAGTGTGATTTTTTAAGAAACTCTTTAATTTCCATACCCTTAACAAGTGACGATGACACGTGGACACATTTAAATAACAAGTACATCACACTCAATATTATACACAACATTCAACTATTATCCTGTCATCAACATTCCACCACTGTGAATTAATTAAGTGTAATCGATTATAAATTTACATTATTAGATATTGAGGTGTTTCAAAACAAATCAGAGGCGCAGAAGCTTAACATTAATTTGTTAGATGGGGTAAAATGTATGTACATTTAACACTTGACCTTGTAAGCAAATTCAGAAAATCGTGCATAACATTAAATAAATAATTACCATCTTCAAATCAATAATTTTGTCTGACTGATTATAGTATGATGGAGAAGTTGAAGAGAAGAAATTTAAAAAGGTTCGATCTCCTTTTGAATATCTACATGATGACGGTGTTACATACTAGATCGAGTCAAGAGCCAATATCGCTAGAGCGTGAAATTAAATGTGATTTTCAAGCCGTCTGGAATATATACCTGATGCATATACGTAGTACTATATATGAAATATCAATGCTTTATATTCAACCCTTTGAATCCTCTTTACGTGTTTATTCAAAATAAAACATGGTAGCGCGCACGTAATTGAATTAGAGTATTAATTGAATTGTGAATACTACAATAAGAAAGGTAAACTAAAGAATTTTCGTTTTTCCTATTTTCTTGCTCAAAAATTTTCCTCGCAACAAATAGTTACGAAACTTCTACTCACTTAAACTAATATTAATTAAATGGTTTACTGTTATATGTTGACAAACTTCGTGTGGATTATGCCACTCATGTTATCTTTTCTCAACATGCTTACCGAGCGCTGTTTCATTAAACAAATCTATCAAATCTTCACACGATCATAGAAGCAATGCAGTGAGGTGTTAAACTTAGCTTACTGTTGCTAGTGGTTCGTTAATTTTTGAGCTTGAAAGGATTCGAACCTGCTCTCTTTGCTCTAGTTAGAAAAAAAAAGGCTTTAACCTGTGTCTTTTATTCTAATTAACCAAGGAATGGATGTAGACTCGAATCCTATACAAAGTCGAAAATTCAGTTATAAACTCCTAAACGCTATGCTGATTTCCAAAGAAAAACTCGGCAATACTATTACAGTTTTGAAGTTCTAAAATATATAATCTAAACTTAATAGTTTTTGATTGAAATCACAATAAGCATTTAGTCAGGATCCAAAACAATCTTAGATGGTTAATGTAACAATTTCAAAAATTTGGTGGTTTTGGAATTTCCTTGTTGAAGTATTGGCTAATAAACGGCCAAAGATCGAAGTTACTCAAAGTGGTGACCCAATTAGGTTTTTTCATTAAGTAACACTAGTTCCAACATTATACAATAGTTAATATTGGCTGCAAATTATTACAATAAAAACTCAGGCCTCTTGGTTTCTTATTTAAAATCTTTTCCCCTGTAAATGTGATGATCCTTTTTAAAAATTAAATTCAACGTCTTCCTACACTATAAAAGCCCTTTTTGGTTTAACGCCCCTTGACATTGTTGTAATTTATAACTTGAGAACGTTAAATTTTTCTGAAATTATTTTACAACATACTTTCTTAAATATAAGATTCACGGGAATTTCAGAATCTTAACTTTTGGTTTCCCAGACAGCAAAACTTTACTATTTTTTAACAACATAGTAACTGTGTAAAGTAAATGATGTAAAGCAATAGTAAAATAAAAGGTAATTATAAGTTAACTATTGGTTAAGAATGTCCCGGTTTTTGTAACTATAGAGTTACTTTTAGATTACGTTTGGATAACTTATCTGTGGGAATGTCACAAAGCCTAGCAGTCTTCCGAGCATTCGAAAGTTACATTGCATTTTCTATATCTTTACTATATAGTTACTACTTAGTTACGTTGCTGCTGCCGATGCCGTACGTGTGCTGACGATAAACCGTTCATGAAATTACATAAATTATTTTTATTATAAATTAATTATTGTTACAGCAAATTTCCAGAAATCCAAAAAGTCAAACATAATTAAAAATATTTTCAACTAATTCGTTTCAGATCATTCTATTATTTTTATTGTTTTTTGGGGGGTTGGAATGTCTCCATATTCAGATGGAATGAGGGTTGCCTGACATTTTTTTTATTTAATAACTTTGTCTGCCTGTGGCACCGGGATTTGAATCTAAGTTGTTGTAGCCACCTGGTTTGTAAGTTGTCCTTTTGACCAACTGCGCTAACAAACTGTAGACGCTATTGTGAATACGCATTGAATATAAAGAGTGTACACGATAAAATCTGGTCGGCTATGCGTGCGTATAAACAAAACAAGACAAGCATTATTGACATAATTTCTTGTTAACATTATTTGTGAATGTGCAAGTGACTCGTTGGAGAACGTGGCTAAAAAACTGAACGTTTCTAAATCTTATGTTCAGAAATGTAGGCAAAGGACTGGTCTGAGATCCTACAAGGTAAATATTGCTCCTGCTAGGTATGAACGGCAAGAAAATATTACCCTATCACGCTGTCGAAGACTGTACGACCAATACTTGACCAAAAATCAATGTTTAATCATTGACGACGAAACGTACATAAAAGCTGATTTCAGACAATTACCCGGAAACGATTATTATGTTGGAAAATCCCGAGGAGCTGTAAGTGATAAATTTAAAAAGAAGAAACTGTCCAAAATTTCCTAAGAAATACATGATTCGGCAAACCATATGTACCTGTGGTTTTAAAAGTGCATTTTACTTAGCAACGGGAAATATCAATCAGGATATCTACGTCAAAGAATGTTTACAAAAACGTTTACTGCCGCTCATTCGTCGTCATAAAGGTTCTGTAGTTTTCTGACCTAGCAATTTGTCACTATGGTAAACTGGCAAGAAAATGGTACTTTTACAACAAGGTAACTGTGGTAACCAAGGAAAGCAATCCGCCTAATTGCCCGGAACTTCGACCAATAGAAATATATTGGGCAATGGTGAAGCGGAATTTAAAAAACACAAAATTGGAAGCCACAGATATAAAAAAATTCACAGCCAGCTATAAAAAACCAAGCGCAGCAGTGTCAGATGCAGTTGCTCAATGGATCATGGGAGGTGTTAAATCTAGAGTGCGACAGCTTATCCATACACATGCAATTAAGTAGCTTTTTTTGTAAAGCTGCTAGATTAAGGTTTATAATTATATAGAAACATAAAAAATACATTGTTTGATTTAAAGTTAAATAAATATAGCATAAAATCATCGACCAGATTTTATCGTGTACACTCTTTATTTATTTTATATCGTCACTTAAACTTTGAAACAGGTTGTTGGAATTATTATGCACAATTTCTCACAGCCATTGTTAACAATTTCTTTTGTAGATACTTTAAGGCAATTTTTGCAACAACCACAAAATTTTTGTTTTTATATTCTTAACTATTTCTTGTGAATAATGCTTTGCAATAACAATCATTTTTATTTTACATTATTATTGGATTTCGTTGTCGCCCAGGGCTCAATTTGTGCTAGACAACTTACCGTTGGTAGTAGCAGCGAATAAATAGTCAAAAAATAGGAATGTTACCATAAAGTGTTGTTTTATTGTAATATGACGAGCTTGTGTCTTAAAGTAGGCTTTAAATGCTAATATTACTTTATGGGGACCAAAACCTTTTTGGTTTCTCTAGCAAGTAAACTTTCTGTAAATTGACGGTTATATAGCTAATAAATATCATACAAACGGTTACATTCGGTTCCATAGGAACTAGATTGCAACTATTATATAGTTAATTAATCCAAAGATGCCTTGAAATAGTTAATGGGAAGTAATCTAACAGTATGGATGTATAATTATAGTTAACAAAACGTTATATTACTGTAAAAGGTAGTAAACTTTTGCTGTCTGAGACAAAATTTAATATAAGAATGTGGTTTATTAAAATTCTACAAAACTTTTGGTTTCTTTACTGGGCGAACGGTCGACCACTGCCACCAAACCCCGGGTACCTGCGGCGCGTCCCTTCTGAAAACCGATTTGACCTAAATACCTCTAATTTTTATCTAAAAAACTACAATTTTTATGTTTATTAATTTAATTAAAATATTAATTTATAGTTAAAGTAAACAAGAAACGACAAGACTTACATATAGTATAATTATACGTGTTTTAATTTGTTCTGTGCCAAGTTAAATATTACAATAAAAACTTTAATTATTCTTAATTTCTTTTATATTTATATATATAATTTGAAGGTATTTTGATTTAAGAAGGTTTTTGCATATTGGAAATTTCTATATTATTTATTAATAATTAATTTGTTGTTGGGAGTGACAGAAAATAATCAGCAAGCAGTAGAGTTACTACAAATAGTTGTTTTATTGTAACATGACGTATTCTGTTCTAAAAGTAAGCTTTAGTATGTTAATGTTACTGCAAAGGGACAATCAGATAGTACACTTGTCGCAACGAACCTTTTCGGTTCCCCCAACAAGTAAAGTTACAGTAAGTCGACGGTTATCTGACTACTAAAGAACATAAGAAAGTTTAGTTACGGCTTCACGCCAACTAAAACGTTACTACATAGTTACCTGACCCAAAAATGCCTTAAAAATAGTTAAAGAGAAGTAATAGAACGGTATGAATGTAAAATAATAGTTAACAAATAGTAACATTGCTGTAAAAAGTAGTAAGCTTTTGCTGTCTGGGTTTATTACCCTTAAAACTATAAATCTGTCAAC
>VTPC01001009.1:28578-64342 GCA_011009095.1 Ignelater luminosus
TACCGTACCTATAAGTTGTCGCCAACCGGCGGAAAGTGCCAATAATTCCACAAGGAACTCTCAAACTACCGTATCGTTATTTATTTAACACTACCGCAATATTCCTACTAAACTTTATACGAGATTACTACTGCCTTACTATATCTAGATATTTTTCCAGTCAACTAAAAATATCTTATAATCGAACGTATGAGAAAACGCCCATACTTGTAAACATTTATGTAATATCTGTGAATTAAAACTTGTGTGAAAGTGCCGTGAGATTGGTGAACTTTGTGCTAACAGCTAGTTCCGCTCTCTAAAGGATAGATGGTAAATACCTTTTTACCTTTTTCTTTAATATTTTATGAAGAAGCATCGTTGGCTCACACCATTTGCCAACAAACCTTCGCAATTACTTGCGAAATCTATCTACATTTTTATCGTCACGTCATCAACCGTTTGGAGAATCTGCTGTAAAGGTTACTCACTCGTAGCTTTTACTGGTGAAAAACCTCAGCACGCCAGTTAATATTAGTGAAAAACCCGTCGAACCATTCACCACAGTTAAGACTATTTGTATAATAGAAATATATTGCTTGTTGAATTATAACGTAGTTATCTTGTTTCGAATCCTGATATCTTTTATTTGTTTCTTCTTTTATGAACAGTATTTATGAAATTAGCATTTATCTTTATCGTGCATATAATATGTTAAATGTTGTTAACGAAACGTTTTACCATTCAACAATTCTTGTCAAGTTATCTTGTTTGCCGAATTATGTATTTACATTTTTGAAATCCACGGTTAATTGCAAAACACCTGCAGATGACAAATTTAAATTCAAACGTCGGTATTATTTAGGTTTTCCATATTTTTAATTAATGTTTATGCTTTTCTCATAAACGATCAATGAGTCTTATGTTAATATTTACATTCGATTCATTATACAAGGTTAACCAAAAGTCTGGAAACAGTCTTATTGTAGCAATACCAATAGTATTTTAATGACATTTTCTAAATCTGTGTAACATTCTAGATACGACAGTAAACAAAATAAATAAAATAATTCGCTTCGCTATAATTAATTAATAAAGTTTGCAGTTTTAGTGTATTTCAGGTACTTGTGCTTCTTCTACATCATCTAGCTGCATCGTATAGGTGGGGAATTGGCGCACAAGAATATAACACTTAAGGTGTAGGGCAATACACTGGTCATTAGCAACGGCCGTCAGCCTAGTATCATAATGGCTTCCCCTATCAACAGGACAACTTCCCACCTACAGGATGCACTATATGTATTAACTTATTCCGATCTTTTATTGAGTTATTATTATTAAGCCTTACGGGGACTAGCTGGCCTGGACTCCAGTGGAGTCGACGCTTTTATACGGAATCATTACTTTGAGTTTACCTTGTGAAAGCAAGTATCTAACTAGAGTGTGGTTCGACCCTGGCTTACATCTTGCCATTTGACCTATATACGAAGATCAGCTGTGGGATCTTCTATTCAAGACTAGGTCACCGACATTCTACTACAGCTGGCGCCCTCTCAATACCGAAACATTTTTCCATTTTTATCATTTATCGTTTGCACTAAGCTCTCTTAGTTCACGACCCGTCTTCGACTGCATAAAGGCTAGCATTACAGGTGGCATATCGATTTTATATATGTTCACTCTACCGATGGGTTACTAATCCCAGTTCTTCCAGTAACATTGCTACAATTTACTTAACTCGAAAATAGAAGTTTCTTCATCTTCTTCTTCTTTATTAGCCCATTGTCATCCAGTGTTGGATATAGGCCTCCCCATATGATCTTCATACGTCCAACCAATCTAATCTGGTTGCTCGTTCAGATCGTCAGTCCGCTTCGTTTTTAAGTCCGTGATTGCCAATAATGTATTTCTTTGTTCCACCTCGCGTTTGTCTGTCTTATAATCTGTCCAGCCCGTCTTCATTTCAGGAAGACTACATGTTCTTTGACATCCATCAGTTTTGTTTTATTTCTAATGCTTTCGTTTCGTATTCGGTCTTTTAATTTTACTTCTAACATTTGTTTTTCCATTGCTTTTTGGGTCTTAGCTAACTTTTCCATTATTAGCTTTGTTAGAATCCAGGTCTGTGCAGCATACACTAATCGTATACTTTTTTCCTTAAAGTCAGGGGTATTCTTTTATCTTGGAGTATTCTGTTTCGCTTTCCGAAAGCCGACCAAGCCAGTCGTATTCGCTTATCCACTTTGGCCTGTTGATTGAATTTTCCACATTATATTAGTTGTCCCAAATATACGTAGTAATCATGTACTTTTCTATTTCTGTGTGGTGATTTTCTGCATCGTTCGACATGATTTTAGTTTTTTTGTTTATTTTTTTTAAGTTTTTTTTTTAGTTTTAATCCTACTGCTTCTGACTCGTGTTTTAATTCGTGTATCACAAGTACTTCGTAAATCTATGATGTTGTCTGCTATCAAACCCACATCGTCTGCATACCGTAAATGATTTACTATATTATCTTCCCGTTGACATTTATGCCCTTGTTATCCCAGTTAAGGTTCTTGAATATTTCTTCCATTGCTACTATAAAAAGCTTGGGATTCATTGAGCCTCCTTGTCGGATGTGTGTTTTACTATTTTCTATGACCATTGTTGTCTTTTTGTATATTGATTGTATTATTCGTGTATGTCTGTGATCTATTCGGCGATTCTGTAAAGCTTTTGCCATTTTCCATAATTCGATAGTATCAAAAGCTTTTTCAAAATTCACATATGCCAAATATATGGGCATATTATATTCAGTACAAAATATGATCGCACGTGCTAAATCTTTTCTAAAATCAACTTGTTCTATGGACTGAAAAATTTCTTATTATTTTCTAACCTATTAATAATGGTTATCGTGAAGAGTTTGTGAATTTGCGGTAATAATGATATTAGATTATAATTTTCCAGTTTGGTCTTATCATCTTTCTTAAAAAGCAAAACCGCTAAAAAACTGTCCCAATCGGTTGGGATATTTGCTTCTGCAAAACGTCTATTGAACAATACTTTTGTCCAGCATTGAGTATTGCTTTAGGTACATGGTGGTTGATTTTTGTTTATGTCTAGGTTGTTAAGTTCTGTGAGTTTTAGATTCTTTTCTAGTTCTTCTTTATATCTTTCACTGTTTTGGGGTAACAATTCAATACTACAATTAAGATGTTTACAGAAGAAGTACGATTTTTCCTAAGGCAATATGACATCACCAGATTATGGGTGACGAGCTGTTTCATAAATGCGAGCGAGTACAAGTATATTTATAATATTTTGGATTTTGACTATAATATATACTTTCAAGCTGTTAATTAAAAAAAGTGCGAAATAACCACTATTGGTCTATTGTGCCCGCATTGGATCGACCCTGGACGCTTCTGCACAAGAAATGTCTGTCCAAGAGCAGTGTTAGAGGCAGTTTGCTACCAATACCTAGCTAATTAATGTATTCTATTGGAGAAAGGCGCGATAGTTGCGATCTCTATTGGAAATTTAAAAAAACTAATATGCAAGTAAACACGTCGTCAAAAATAGTTGGAGATTTACAGCCAGGTCTAGGAACGTTGGCTGTAGCTATTGCTCACCCTCAATTTCGAAAGTTTGATACATTTTGACTAAATTGAACGCCATCTGTCGGTTGCTGATTTTTGCCAATACAGAGCGCCACTAAAATAAGGAAACAACTTCTAGTTCTAGAAAAACTATATTTTTAATAAGAGACGTAAGTCATCAAATGCAACCGTCGAATCGTTCTCACAGTTTATAAGTAATTCGTAAAGTTAAATTAACTGTCAGCGTAAGCGCAAATCTAGATATTCGTGAGTGTATTATATCGTATTTTGGGAAAAAGAAATAATACCTACAAAATCTTTACCTAATTATGTAAAAAAGCTTGTAAACTTGCATCAGGTTTGGATGGCACTGCAAAAAGATGTAAAGAAAACATAAGACGTATTCCATCGTCGTAGAGAGGAGTTTTCAAGCAATTTGGATAATCTACACTTCAGTTAATAAAAATAGAAAAAGATCTTTTGCAGCATCAGAGAGCGCCAGGTCGGCCCGGTAACTTGGCTAGAGTGGATAGGAAACTCGCTGGAAAAGAGGAGAGTGTGAGACAAAGGGCCCTTTCTACGGCATTAACTTCTCCGGCAGCATATGATATTACAAATCTACCTGACGATTCATCTTCCAGTTTAGCTGATAATATCGAAAGTACACAAGAGCAGTTGTCAACTTCGACCGAGAGCACACAATCTAATACTCTTGCGAAACGGGGTAGGAAAAATTTTGTCACTCCGAAATTGGAAGCAGTTTTAGATAGGTATCAGTTAGGTATAAGAGACTATTTCCATTCTTGGAGCTGCAAACAAAGCACTTGGACATAATGTTAAAGATTTGCTAATAAACAAGTCATCCATCAGCGAATCCGGACAGAAGAACGAAAGCAACGCGCAAAAAATCATAAAAATTGATTTTCAAAATGAGATACCAGAAGTTCTTACTGTTCACTGGGTTGGTTTGGATGTTCGAAATTTCAAAGAAGACGTCTGTCTGTAGTATTTGAGATTAAAGAACAACTTATTGCTGTGAAAAAATTAGACGATTCTAGCTGTTTGGAATGCGATCGCTAATTGGAATATTGAAGATAAAGAGCAGATCCTCTGTTGTGATACTACAGCCTCAAATACAGGGAGTATCAACTGTACTTGTGTGCTCTTGGAACAAGAATTTGACAGGGATTTGCTACTTTTTGCCTGCCGTCATAATGTTTTTGAGCGTGTATTGAAAATGGTGTTACAAGTAAAAACTCACCAAGTTACGACAAGCTCAGATATTCAAATTTTTAAAAAGTTCAAAAAAAAGTTAGAAAAGAATTGATACCAATAAGATACAAAGCTGCAGAAAAAAACCGAGAAAGCGCACTTAAACTACTCCGAAATTGATGTACTGCTAGAGTTCTATCGAGCCAAACTAAAAGAAAAAAGTGTAGCAAAAGACGACTATTGAGAGCAGAATTCTCCATCATATTCTTAGGTGAAGATGTTGGCAGGCGCAAACTGAAAAATCGACCTCCAGGTGCCATGCAGCTATGCACTAAGCTCGTTGGATAGCGAGTAAATTTTACTCTCTGAAGATATCGTCACTCAGTTCTCAGTTCAAACTAAACCAAAAAGGCAAGGCAGCACTGCTAGACATGAGCTTGTTTATTGTCACATCCTATATTAAGCCATGGCTTCAATGTGTTTCCGCAGTAAAAGCTCTTTACGCAGGATTTCTGCTTCCTAAAGTCGATGGAAAGGAATCTTGAAGTCTGTCTTCTTCTGATCATTGGTTCTGCGATGGCATCTTCAAGATAGTTTCTCCACTTTTCACGCAACTAATAACAATTCATGCGATTAAATCTGGCGACGCTATTCCTCTGACGTACATTTTTCTTCCAAACAAGATCAACACCACCTACACGCGAGTTCTGGAGCAACTAAAAAACTTGAAATCTGATTTAAAGCTAACAACAGTGATGATAGATTTCGAATTAATGTTATATGGAGCCTTTGCTAAAATTTTCGATAGAATTCAATTTCGTGGTTGTTTCTCTCACTTCGGCGGCGGATTCAAGGATCTCCTGATCTACTGGCAAAGTATACTGATATTGGTGATCCAGACTGCGCTTTGAATGTTCGATGGCTGATGTCTTTGGCATTTGTTCCTCCTCAAGACATCATTAAATCCTTCGAAGATCTTGCGGATTTGCAGTTTTACCAGCAGCACGAAGAAATTCTTCTCCCATTAATGGACTATTTTGAAGATAACTGGATCGAAAGCCCTTCTTGTGGAAATAGGCAAAGGCATTCATCGATTCCTCTTGAGATATGGAACCAACATGAAAGCACCTTAGCTGGTCTTCCAAAGACGAAAAATTATATCAAAGATCTCCAAGAAAAATTAATTTTCTTGGCTTCAGTTTAGCAAGCCTAAAAGCTTACTTTTATTCAGGATGTTTATAAAACAGAGGTAGGTTCCGTTAAGTCAACATAAAATTACCCGTTTTTGAATTTTGTATCCTCCTTTTTCCCCTGCTGACATTATTAGTATTCTAAAACTCAAATATTGTCCACACCCCAGAAGATTCTAGATGATGTTCGTTCGGTCTTGTTGGACCTGTTGAGCTATTGGAACCTGTCGGACATCTCGGGCCTGTCCAGCCATACAGGTTTGTCGGACTTTTTGGACTTTTCGGCCCTTCGGATCTATCTGGCCGTTTGAATCTTTCGGGTTTGTCAGGCCTTCGGACCTCTTAGACCTGTCAGGCCATACGGGTCTATCGAGCTTTTTAGACTTCTCGGTCTTGTCGGATCGTTCGGGCTTTTTAGAGTTTTCGGACCTCTGAGTCTATCAGGGTGTTTGGATCGCTCGTCCGGTGGGATCTCTTGGGCCTGTCAGGCTGTACTGGCTTCTCGGACTGTTAGAGCCTGTCGGACCTTACGGACCGTTTGGGCCGTCTGACTTTTCTGACTTTTTATCTTTTATTGACTTACCTTTTTTATCATTAATTTATTCACAATATTTCATTTATCTTTTCTTCTGCAACTAAGCTTCGCTTTTTTTATCTTCAAACTGCTCCCACCCTTTTTCTTTAACCTGTTTTACCTCTTGTTTAACTTTGTTTCTCCGCTGTCTATATTTTTCGTAGTCTCCATTGGTTTTTGTTTGTATGAACTTTTTTCATGCTTGTTGTTTTCACCTTGACTAATTACTTAATCCTTTTCTTATCTTTGACCTTTTGTATACCCACACGGTTTCTCTTCCGACCTTAGTAATATTTTTTTAAAACTCTCTCACACTCTTTCCACATCATTTTATGTTAATAAAATCTTAACTCCATTACTATTTAAGTTATTGTAGAATTTAATTGTATAAAAATATTTTTTTTATTGGTTTGATTAACATGAATATGAACAACTAAATGTATTTATTATTATTAATAATAATTTTGGCAAATATTTTTTATAATAAATCAGTTAAGCATTTATTATTAATTAACAGATTTTTATTTACCAAATGGCTCGCTTTATCAGCTTTAGAACTCTTGAATTTCAGTTTATATTATTGTTTACACCTATCGAAATAACATTTTTAAGCGAACATTCAAAACATTTGCAACTGATTGTTACTTAAGTATTAGGAGTATTTAAATATTAATTGATTTGATTTTGAAAAATCTAGACTAAAGAATTAAAATGAAAAAAAAATAATCTATCGCGGAAATTCTAAACAAAGGTAAAATAAGCCAGTCTCAAGGCAATTCTTTCAATTTTATAAACTTGAAGGTACGTTTACAGTCTATTTTTTTGTTTACAAATTTCAAATAGCGGTATCCATGAAAACTTAAACACAAAAAATATTATCAAAAAATTAAAATTCAAATGAAATTATCCTAATTTATCAACACAAGTAAAGCAGTCTCTAAAGATTTAAGATTTATTAGTTGTTGGTAGTTCAAAATTAAAGTCGGAGAAATTCTCCAGAGAGTACAGTTTCAAAGCTCTGGACACAAATAGCTCGAGATCCATATTTATACTTTATGTTTATCAAAACAGAAACCTTGCAAATTGTCCAGCTTTCGTATATTAATATATTTTGAGTTAGTGCTTGCAGAATTTCATTTGCATTTAAATACAAGTCACTATCCATACGAGGCATCTATTTTAGGTATAAAATCAACAAAACAATTTTTTTCAGTATTTAATAGTAAATACACAAATAATAATTGTTTGTATATTCTGAGATAAATAATAGAAAAAAAAACTGAAACACCAAAAGGAAGCTCCTCAAACAAGATATAAAAGGAAGACCCCAAATACTGTAATATTGAGAAATAGGCGTCAAGCAGCGTTGACGTTGCGATTGTATCACGGAAAACACAAAACACCAACTGAGAAAGATAAAGCAAAAAACAAAACGTGTTTCGGGCATGATGATTTTTCTTCGAGAACATGTCAAGCACATTAAAAATAAATAGACGTAAAACAGAAGAAAAGAAACTATCAGAAAATGTTACGCCATGTGCAGATAGATAATCGTGTATTGTTTTCAAAATAAACGATTTTGTTGTCCACTCGTTTTCTTTCTCTTGGTTTTCTTTTAAAATTATTATTTTAAAAAATTATTAAATTTTGTACATTTGGATATTCAAACACGCTACGTTATAATACCCATATACATCTAATTTAGTCCAATATATTCCTCCTCGTTGAATCTGATTACAATAATTTTAATATATAATTGCGTGGAAAATCATTTTTTCCCTCGGATATAATTCCATCTCAACCGTTTCCATTCTTATTGGATTTCCCTGAATACCGGCTGGAATAATTGATTTCCTAGTGTATTATTCTTTAAAATAATTATAGTAATAGACAAGGGCGTTTACAGATCTAATTAATCTTTCTCATATTCCTCTCTTATGATAAGCTCCCAACAGGGTGATAAATGTTAACCTCACCTTTAGATATTTGATTAATTTCATTGCAAATTACAGTATACTACTAGCAAATTCATTATTTCTAGCCTACTGCTGACTATGGAAATTGAGATAATCACATGTCAACGTAATATAATAGAATAGCAGAAGTAAAAACATTCAAGAATTAAAGAAAATTACGATGGAGCCAACTACAAACTTCCAAAAACAAATCAAGAATTTTGATAAATATTTTTAATAAAAATAATATTAAGGAAATCTTGGAGCACAATGTGAGATTAAATTTTCTAATGTGTTGGTTTAATAATAAAACAATATATAACACCCCAAGGAGGTTAATCAGTATGTACAAAGGGTAATCTTATGGCAACAACTGACGGATTCTGTAGACACAAGGGTACATCTATCTGCATACGAACACATGGGACAAGAAATTTCAAGCCTGCGTAAACGATTATAGTCCCTAACGTTCAACAGTTTCTATCCTAAGGATTGATAATTTGATATGTAACTCACAAAAAAAGTTCCGATTTAAATAATGCCGTGTGCCCGTTGTAGCATAAAAGAAGCAATAACCAATAAGGATTCGACATACTACATCCTATCTTTTTATAGTTTGATTGATACAACCTTTATTTATTTATACGCATGTCTTACCGAATACGCATAAATACGTTTATTATAAAACATCAAATTGTACACGTAAATTAGAATGTCAGGGCACAAAAAGTGTGCGGTAGTAACCAACTTTTCCTTATTCTATCTATTCGTTTTATTATTTATTAAATTTCTCTTTATGCCAACTTTACATTGTAATCAACTAGAATTTGTGCCGCACCAGATGGGATATTTTGCAAAATCCAATGAGATCGGTGAGATACGGTGGTAACAAGATCGCTACTCAAGCCGGTAGGTGTTTTGTTGAGACTCTAGTCTGTGCGAATTTATTCACGTTAGAAAAAAGAACCATAATTGGGATTCTGATTTTCCATTTTGCATGTGTAGTTTAAGGGTGTTTTAGGTCGAATTTTAAATTTCAAGTTTGTTCCTCAATTCCTTTGTGGAAACAAACGAATGTTTCTTGGAGCGCTGACAATTTAGTCAAATTCCTTTATTTTTCTATCTGTTCTGAAGGAGACTCACCGATCTTCTAAACTGCTTACCATGTTAAGCCGGAATTGCCTCTTCGTGAACAAATTTAATGCTTGTTACTACCCTATGCTTTATAAAATTCAAATTTTCCGCTTAAATTAAACGTACATCACTATATCTTACTTTTCTAGTTTATTTCCTTGTGTACAACTCCTCTAACGTTCTATACATCTACTTTAATTACAAGGTCTGTCCGGAAAGTATCTGACCTTGTGCTGTAGTAAAAGAAAAAGCTAATTCTGATCAATGGCGATAATGTTCTCTTCAAAGTACTTCCCTTTAGAAGCCACAATTTTTTCCAGCGATTTTTCCACTTTCGTAAACACTCCGTGTATTCAGCTTTCGGAATTGCTGATAACTGCTTTGTCAAATTCCTTTTTATTTCCTCCACGTCGTCGAATCTTTTTCCTTAAAGGGTATTTTTCAATTTGGGAAACAGTCAGAAATTGCAGGAAGCCAGGTCGGGCTAACGAAGCTGTACAATGCCGTGTTTCACAAGAAATTGCTGGATAAAGTGCGAGGAATGAGCAGAAGCCTTGTCGTAGTGAAGCACGCAGTCTGCATTTTTCCACAAATCTAGCTGTTTACTTCCCACTGCGTCACGTAATCGTTTCAAAACTTCTTGGTACAGTCAGACGACAATTTTGATTAATTAAAACTCGCACTTGTTCTACATTTTCAGGAGTTTTTGCCGTTGTGGGCCTGCCAAAACGAGGATCGCTTTCAACTGGTGTACGGCCATCTTTAAATCGTCTAAACCAGTCTTTAATCTGTGTGTCACTCATAGATTCATTGCTATACTCTTTGTTTGATGCGTTCAGTCATTGTGAAATGCGACGCGTACAAGGTTCGACGTTTACTCAACAGCGTACCGTTGTCGATTGAAGATTTGCAAGAAGGTGCCATCTAGTACAGGCACTCATAAAGGTCTCCCCTACATATAGTGAATACCTGCTTTTGACAATAGCACACGTAAGTAGATACAAAGTTAGAACACAAGGTCGGATACTTTCCGGGCAGACCTTGTACTTCTGCTATTTCTAATCTCTTAGGTCTTATTTCTTGCAACTGTCGAAATATTAAGATCCGTCGGATTTCTTTCTTCATGAAACGTTTTAGCTTTTAGTAATGAACGAGTTACTTAGCGTCTAGCTTCTTAATGCATTATTCCCACCAAGAGTGTTTGCTTCTCCTCTCTCATCGTCGCCGTTGAGATCTTCACCCACATCACTGGATTGGATTAGGTTCCACAGTTAAGTGCCTTCTAAAGATTACTCCTTCACCAAACCTACTGTTGAGGTCTTCAGCCGGGCTAGGCTCCAGGTGCTACCAATTGGGGGAAAGCTTGATGCTAGAGTTTTTTACGAAGTTATTACTCCTTCTCTTCTTCGCTTTGTCATCTAGGTTTAGAGCAGGCAATGACAACAGATCCTACAATACAGGCCACGAGGAAAAAGAATGGTAGGAAGACCAAAGGAGCAATCAATTTTGACTTACGCGGGATCAGAACAAACCAAAAGATTTAAAGTCCTGAAGGTAAAGGAGAAAACGAAATGTTAGAACTTGTTTACACTCTTGTTATATAAATAACTATTATGTTTACTTCATAGAGAGATAGACTGCTAATTGCGTGTATAAATTGTTTATTTACTCCTCTTCTTTCTAAGCTTTCCCACACCTTTTGTCTTCTCACCCTATCAAACGCCTTTTCTAGATCAATAAATGCCATGTAGGCCTTATTATTAGTCTAGAGCGTTTTTTGTATAATTTCTTTTATTGTAAACACGTGTTCTTGCACAGTTCTTACCTTTCTGAATCCGCTCTGTGCTTCTAGTAACGTTGGTTCTATTATTTGTCTTAGTCTATTTTCTAGTACTCTTTCGTAAGTCTTTACTGCCATACTTAATAGGGTTATACCTCTATAATTACTGCAGTCTCCTTCATCTCCTTTCTTGAATATTGGTAAGATTACACCAGTTTGCCAATCTTTGGGTACTTTCTTCTCTTTTCACGCCTTGGTATATATATTTACAAATAATTTGATACCTTCTATTTCCATATTTTTTAACATTTCTGCAGTAATGTCATAATGTCCCGAAGTTTTTCCATTTTTGTTCTTTCTAATGCTTCAGTCACTTTTTCTATTGTTATTACATCTGATATTTCTTCGTTTTCATCTTCTTCTTTATTTAGCATATCTTCTTATATCCTGTTCATCCTTTCCATCTAACAATTCTTGGAAGTATTCCTTCCATCTTTGCATGATTTCAGTATCTTCTGTTAGTAATTATTGTCTTTCTTTATTAATTATTTTGTACTGCTAAGGTTTTTGCCAGTTCTTATTGTTTTTAATACTTTATAAAATAGTTTTTGATTTTCTTTACTATTTGTTTCCATTTGTCTTCCAAAATCTTTACAACTTTCTTTCTTCGTTGCTCTCATCATAACTTTTACTGGTGTGGGTTGTTGTTTATATTTATTATAATTATCTTCTGTTCTCTTGCTTTGATATTTTTTTCAATTTTCTTTTTTTTTTTGTTTTGCTTGTTCTTTTATTTCATTGTTCCACCAACTGGTTTGTTTTCTGCCCTTATGCACCTTTGTCACACCACATATTTAGTGTTTGTTTAAATCTATGCCACATCTGCAATTGCATTATTTTTCAGTTTATACGTTTTTATAATTTCATATGTTATCTTTCTTGTATCTTCTTTGGTGTTTTCTTCTTCCTTGGCTTTTGTTTTCTTAATTTTTGCTGCTAGTAGATAATGATCGCTATTTATATCAGGTCCTCGTCTTACTTTTACGTCTCGTATCACTCTTCTGTTACTGCTCTCCACTAATATATAATCAATAATCGATCTATCTAGTTCTTCCTTCTTATGTCTCGTATACATGTGTACATTTTTGTGTTCATGAAAAGTATTTGCCATTATTAGATCATTTATTCCACAATAATCTATCATTCTTCTTTCATTTTTGCTTTCTTTGTCTTCTCCATGTGTACCTGTAGTATCTATGGCTTTACCATTTTTTCCCTACCTCGCATTGAAATCTCCTATAACAAAGATTTTTCCCTTACCATTTTCTGTTGCAAGTTCCTCCCAGAATTTATCTTTCATTTCTGCAGTTTCATCTTTATTAGGTCCATAAACAGTTATTATCGTCATCTCCTCACCTATTTCGTCTTTTAATTCTACTGATATTATTTTTTTCTGTCCATCCTTTTCAGGTTTGCGCATCATCTTTTCTTGTTTTATTTATTATACATCCCACTCCCGCTGCTGCTCTCTTTTCTTTTGCTATTCCGCTGTAGATTAGTAGATGTCCATCTTCTAATTTCATTTCTCCTACCCCTTTCTATTTTGTTTCTGTTATTCCCATTAGGTCTACGTTTAATTTAGTAAATTCTTCGTTTAATTCCTACTCGTTTCCATTTAACCCTCTAATATTCCATGTTGCTAACTTCCAGAATTCTTTTTTTATATCGTCCCGTTTTCTATCTACATTTATTTTTTAATTCTTTACTATTTTCATGACCTTATTCTTTGCTGCTGTCATCATCTTCTTATTCCCCTTTTCTATCATTGTAAGTTTTTCAGTCTTCATTTTTTTCTTATTACCAAATTTCTTTACTTCCATCAATCTTCCTTCTTCATCATCCCATGTCCATTCTTGCCCACTCAATGTTAATTTCCTATATGCTATTTTGACGTTTGTTCCATTCTTTCTTTCTTCCATTGCCTGCTTCATTGACTTTTCTTGAGAAATCACGAAATGTATCCAAAAACTTCAAATTGCTGTAACCTCTGAGCTGTAGAAGATAAATTAGTAACTATTCCATATTTCTAAAGCGGACTGAATGCTCTACAACTTTCTATCTGGCGACTTTTCTATAAAACATAAGGCCGAGGAGTTAGAAGAACAAGTTTGACGAAAAATGTGAGACAAAAAAAAGTTTTTTAAAAGTATCTATTTTTGCTGGCGAATATCTCGGAAACTATAACACATAGAAAAAAACTAAATACAGACAGTCTTGTAGGAAATTTAATTATCTTTTATTTTGTAGAGAATACTTCTTACCGTACGACGGACCGTTGCCGAGTTATAAGCAAGAAACCGAAAAGAGGAACATTTCCACCCACATCCACTCCTGAAGCGGCAGGTCTAGGGGCGGGGACTTTTAGTATCTTTGCCTCCTAACTACCCTCAACACATTCCTCAAGAGACAAATTTTTGCCCTTTCCATGTCATCTACAATCCACTTTTGGGCATTCATTGACTGGACTACGAGGGTGGTCTGAAAAATTTCCGTCCTAACAAAGATACAAGACATTTTTTCTGAAAATTTTTTTTATTTTCCAACATAGTCTCCTTGTAGCTCTACACACTTCTCCCAGCGATGCTCCCATCTCTGTAACCCGTCCAAATAGTACTTGGCATTTTTCTCTACAAAATAATTGTTCACGAAGGTGATTGCCTCTTCATTTGACGAAAATCTTTGTCCTCCAAGCGCAATTTTTAGATGAGGGAACAAAAAGAAGTCGCTTGGGGCTAGATCTGGTGAGTAAGGCGAATGGTCAAGCAGTTCAAACCGTAACTCGTGGATTTTCGCCATGGCAACCGCTGAGGTGTGAGACGGTGCGTTGTCTTAGTGAAACAGGATTTTCTTTTTCTGCAAATGTGGCCGTTTTCTTGCAAGTTCTGCCTTCAGCTTGTCAAGTAATGATGCATAGTATGCTCCTGTAATGGTTTTTCCTTTTTGAAGATAATCGATTAAAATAACTCCATTACTATCCCAAAAAACAGTCGCCATCACTTTCCCAGCCGAAAAACAGTTTTTGCTTTTTTCGGAGCCGGTTCCCCCTTTGCAGTCCACTGTTTGGACTGTATTTTTGTTTCGGGCGTATAATGGTGTATCCAAGTTTCATCTACAGTAATTAATCGGTGCCAAAACTCGGATTTATTTCGCCTAAACTGCGCCAAAAGAGCGTTGGAAATATTCATTCGAACACGTTTTTGGTCTAACGTGAGCAAACGCGGCACCCAACGCGCGGACAGCTTTCTCATGCCTAAATGTTGATTTAATATGTGACAAACACGTTCTTTTGACATGTTCATAACCTCTGCTATCTCTCTCACTTTAATTCGGCGGTCGTCTAGCACCGTTTGGTGAACTTTGGCGATGTTTTCGTCGGTAGTTGCAGTTTTTGGACGTCCCGAACGTTCATCGTCTCCCAAGCTCTTACGGCCACGTTTAAATTCAGCAGCCCAAAATTTCACTGTGGTAAATAATGGTGCAGAGTCCCCATACACAGAATCCAACTCATCTTTTATTTGCGAAGGCGTATTGCCTTTCAAAAACAAATATTTAATGACAGCTCGATACTCGATTTTGTCCATTTTCACAAAAAAACTCACATCAACTCACTCAAACGACTGTTACATAAAAACTGCGCGTCCAAAATGGCTGAAACTTTGGTGAGTAACTGTCAACAGATGAACAACGAAATTCAGTAGCTTTTATTTACGAGTGCTGCCATCTTCACGTTGAGGTCGGAAACTTTTCAGACCACCCTCGTATATACACAAGTGGAAAAAGCAATATCGATTTGCAGGTTCGGGAGTGTAATCTAATCGCTTTAAAAGACGCTAAAATAACTATAATGGCGAATATCTCGGAAACTATAACACATAGAGAGAAAATAAATATAGACAGTCTTGTAGGAAATTTAATTATCTTTTATTGTGTAGAGAATACGTCTTACCGTACGACGCACCGTTTCCGAGTTATAAGCAAGAAACCGAAAAGATGGACCTTTCCACCCCCTCCCCCCCTTAAGCGGCAGGACTAAGAGCGGGGACTTTTAGTATCTTGGCCTCCTAACTACCCCCAGCACATTCTTCAAGAGAAAAATTCTCCCCCTTTCCATGTTCTCTATAACCCCTTCGTTGACTGGACTAATATTAAACGTCGAAAATATTTTACTATTTAAAATTCTGACTGAATTGATTAGAGAACTTTTAAAACAACTTTTAATTTCACTCTTCCATAAATTAATTTTAGATTAACTTGGCCGTATTTTATTTTGACCATTAACAATTCATACACTGTTCGTAATAACTCCTGTTTACGAGTTTGTTGTTGTATTCACACGTCTGTTCTTTACAACGTCCGGCACCGAATTCCTTTCAACGTCTTGTAAAAATTTTAAAAGTTTTGTAAAAGTTCTTCAAATTCTTATAAAATTGCTTCAAGTCCTTGTGGAATTGATGAATTCTCAAAATCTTTAAGTTCTTGTAAAAGTGTTTCAAACTCTTGTAAATTCTAATAAACTTCAAGTTATTGTAAAAGTGTTTTAAGCACTTGCAAAAGTGCTTCAAGAAATTGTAAAAGTGCTTTAGTCTTTACGAGATTGCTTTGCACTTAAAATAGTGAAGAACGTTTCATGTTCTTGTAAAAGCGTCTCAAATTCTGTGTTTTAAACTTAAAATAATTCCAATTCTTGTAAAAGTGTTTGAATCTTTCTTAAAAACCTTCAGGATTTTTCAAGCTTTTACAAAAGTGTTTCAAGCCGTAATCAAATAGCTTAGCGTTTAAAATACTTCAAGTTCTTATAAGAGTGTTCCAACTCTAGTAAAAGTCTTCAGGTTCTAGTAAAGCTCTTGTGAAAGCACTTAAACATCTTGCAAAAGTATTTCAAGCCTTTATGAAATTTCTCAACTGTTAAAATACTGAGAAATGTTTTAAGTTTGCAAAAGTCTTTATGTTATGGGACTCTAAGCGTTTAATGAATATGAATGACGTGAGCTAGTGGAAGTGTCGTGTAAGAAATTAGCTCTAGAATTGCTCACCACAATTTGGTTAATGAAGTGTTCAGACTTTATTTTGTATACCATCCTTGCCCATTTTGGTTAATCGATTTTGGTAATCTGCAAAGGTGAAAAATGTATTTCACATATTTTTCACATTTTTTAATCTTCGCAAGGGCAGCTTCAAGGTGAAACACGAAGCTTAACTCTTAGCATCTAATATTGCCGCTAAGGGTGGCATCTCAATGGTGAGAAAATTCTCAAAATTAAGACCTTTATTTACACCTTAAGAATCAAGAATATTATTTAGAGATAAAGTTTCTAATTTAGCATTAAATATTTGAAATTTAACAAAAAATGACCCTGACCATCATAAACAACTTCTAAACACAGCAAATTGTAACTATAATAGAGGCCATTAGAGAATTACATTAGAAATTTATTAAGTCAACAGAAAGAGCAAAATTTGATTAGTGAAAGTCCCTAGGAGGTTTTCAGATTTATTCTTGTTGACAGCATCTCGAAAACAAAGTCTGTCCAGACTTTTAAAACATTCCAGAATTGTTGTTCAAAAACGTGTGTTGGAAATCCCAGAAAAATATCTTTCTTCAAAAGCATTAAAAAACCAAAGCTCAAAAGCGAGATTGTCGAGGAGAAAGTAAAGGGTTTTCCAATAAGAGGTGTTATTTTGATATTCAAAGAAAAGTGCCATTTTTTAATATAAATGATCGGATGTTTATTTCATTATAAAGAGGAAGGTATGCCGTTAATAGTGGAAAATAACATCAGGCAAATGACCACCACGACCACGCTTACAGGACAATATCCTTTTCATGAAATTTTCCATAACCAAATCGCAAAGTGGCTGCCCTATGTCCTCGATAGCCTCACGAATTCCATCTTTGAGGTCTTGAATCGACGCTGGGCTGTTGGCGTAGACCTTCTCTTTCACGTGGCCCCAAAGAAAGAAGTCGCAAGGTGTTAAATCACAAGATCTCGGTGGCCAATTGTGATCACCTCTTCGAGAGATAACACGGTCCGGAAACTTTTTCCGTAAAAGATCAATGGTTTCGTTGCTTGTGTGGCACGTAGCGCCGTCTTGTTGAAAGTAAACGTTGTCCAGATCAATACCATCCAATTCCGGCCATAAAAAATCGTTAATCATCTCTCGATAGCGCAATCCAGTCACCGTAACTGTTGCTCCAGCCTCATTTTCGAAAAAGTAAGGTCCAATGACTCCGCCGGACCATAAACCGCACCAAACAGTCACACGTTGAGGATAGAGAGACTTTTCAACAATAACTCTTGGATTTTCTGAGCCCCAGATCCGACAATTTTGCTTGTTGACGAAGCCACCGAGGTGGAAATGGGCCTCATCACTCAAGATGATTTTTCGATGGAATTCTGGATCATTTTCATGCATTTCAACGACCCAATCAGCAAAGACACGACGTTGTTGATGATCGGCCGGCTTGAGTTCTTGTGTTAACTGGACTTTATAAGCCTTAAGACCCAAATCTTTATGCAAAATACGGTGTAATGACGTTTGTGGAATGGCTAATTCCAAAGAACGACGAGGAATGGACAAACCTGGGTTTTCTTTAACACTTTCGGCTACAACAGCAATATTCTCGGCTGTTCTTGAGCGACGTGCACGGGTTTTATTCTTCACATCACTAACTTGTCCCAAGAGCTCGAATTTTTTCACCAATTTCTGTATTGCGGTCCGACAAGGTGCTTCACGGTGACCCAAAAATGTTCGAGTTTTACGAACCGTCTCTGCCAAATTTTCACCATTTTTATAGTGAATTTTAATAATTTCAATGCGTTGTTGAAGCGTGTATCGTTCCATATTTATTAATGGCGTAGTTTCTACTTGTCAAATGTCAAAAAATGATAGCTCCAAAAGTGACATCTACCGAAATAGCGGGCTATTCAAAATAACACCTCTTATTGGAAAACCCTTTATATTTCAGGCTTTAGAAAAGACAAGAGCCAATATCTGTGCAATAATGTGACAACTACCGCAGCAGATTCATTCAGGAAATAATTCTTTGCTGATAGGCATACTTAAACAGCTAAGAGTCCTTAAATTTACTCATTGTTGATCTGTTTTATTTTTTTCTATCACCCTCAGCTGCAGAAGGTGCTTGATTAAATTAAGTAAGTTGCTTCAGCTTAATATTTTGTAGATTTTACAAGAGCATTTTTTCAATTCATTTTGCACGGGCAAATATTATCGTTTACTGTAGCATAACGTTTAAAAACAAAAATCAAAGTTATTAAAAATGGCGCAGGTTCTCAGAAAATAATAAAATTGTCATTTACAGAGGAGACACCATGCATTACGATCGTTTTATTGTTGAGCTATAAAGTTTTCTTTAACCAAGGAAGTCGTCGCGGTGTTAATGTTTATGCTCTTTAGATCTACTAAAAATACGTAACACGCTGATAAATCCTTGAAGACTTCTATGCTTTCTTTTATAGATTCAATAACAAATGTTTACAAATCACAAAAGCATTATTATAAAAGAATCAGTTAACAAATACTTTTAATGTAGAAGGACGTTTTATCGAACGAACTGAAAGTTTCATTATTAAGAATAACAGAGTGTTAAGTGCTATAATAGGCCATAATGTCCAATAAACCCTTTAGTAATGTCTGGAAGAAATCTATTTCCACGTAATGTTATTACCTCGGGAAATCAATTGAGAGTGAAACTTATTTCAAATCTCCTTTGTTGAGAAAAAAACAAAGAAAAATAATAAGATGACTACTTATGATTCATCAAGTTTCTCATCTACCAAAGTTTTATTTCAAAAGGTAATTATAGCTTGAACACCACCATCCAACGCAGAAACTGATCAGTCATTTTAGAATTCCTAGTAGGTTGTGACGGTTTCTTTGCTTCTTTTATAACTTTTTCAGATTTATCTTGCTATTTATATTTAATCTAGTCAGTATAATCGAATACATACTTTCAACAGACCAAGTATAACAGAAACAGTAGGCTAATTTAATAAATGACTAAAAAAACTTCTTAACTATACTAGTACAAACTGGGCTTTCAAAAAGTTGGGATTAAATTTTTTAAAACACTTATACTTATTGTGTTAAAATATCTTTACTCGATCAAAACCAGAGTTGGACATAGCACTAAGATAGAGTGTTTCATTTACCAAGCACACAGAGCTGAAGTGCTTCGAATTTCCAAACATGGAATAATTATGTTTTTAAGAAGCACTTTATTAAAAACTTAAGCATCAATTATCAAATACCAGAAGAATTAAAGCCTCAAGAACCAAGCACAACTTACTAAGTGCTTGAAGCCTTTATATTTTTAAAGGCTTAAATATCTTGAAAGTACTTCCAAGTCAAAATGAAATTACTCAACATTTAAAATGCTTCAAGTTCTTGTCAAGGTGTTATAAACTATTGTAAAGCTCTTCAGATTCTTGAAAGAATTTCTTAGATCTTGTAAAATTCCTTGGAGTTCTCATGAAATTGCTTTAAGCCCTTCTGAGATTGTTCAACGTTTAAAATGTTTTAAGGTCTTGTAAAAGTACTTCAAACTCTTGCAAAAGTCTTTGGCTTCTAATACAATGCTTCAAGCTATTGCAAAAGTGTTTTAGCACTTGCAGAAATGCTTCAAAATCTTTTGAAACCACTTCAGGCTGTATGAGATTGCTCAACACCTTAAATGCTTCACGTTCTTGTCAAATTGTTACAAACTATTGTAAAACTCTTCAGACTTTTGTACGAATTTCTTAGATCTTGTAAAAGTTCCTGGAGTTTTTATAAAATTGCTTCAAGCCCTTATAGAATTGTTCAACTTTTAAAATGTTTAAGGTCTTGTAAAAGTACTTCAAACTCTTGAAAAAGTCTTTGGGTTCTAATACAAATGCTTCAAACTATTAAGAAAGTTTCAAGCACTTGCAGAAGTGCTTAGAAGTCTAGTAAGACCGCTTCAGTCTGTATGAAATTTGTCAACACTTAAAAACACGGAAAAATATTTCAAGTTTTTGTAAAAGCGTTTCAAACTCTTCTACAAATCTTCAAGTTCTTGTGAAAGCTTTTGAAGCTTTTGCAAAAATGTCTCAATCTTTGCTAAAGGTGTTTCAAGCTTTTATAAACAGATTTAAAGTCCCTACGAATTGCAAGTTCTTTTACTAAGGGAGTTTCAAGCCTTTCAAAAGTATCTTGCAAAAGTGTTTTAAGCGTTAATGAAATGACTAAACTATTAAAATGCTTCAAGCTCTAGTAAAAGTGTTCCAGACTCTTGTAGAAGTTTTCAAGTTCCAATAAATTGCTTTAAGATCTTGAAAAACTGCTTCAAGGCTTTACAAAATTATTTTAAGTTCTTGTAAAGCTACCTCAAGTTCTTGCAAAAGTGTTTCCAACCCTAATAAAATTACTCAACTTTCAAAATGCTTCAAGCTCTTGTAGAAGTGTTCCAAACTCTAGTAAAAGTTTTCAAGTTCCAGTAGATTGCTTCACGCTCTTGTAAAAGTGCTTCAAGTCTTTACAATAGTATTTCAATATCTTGTAAAGCTGGTTTAAGTTTTTGCAAAAGTGTTTCAATCCTTAATGAGATTGCTTAGCTTTTAAAATTCTTTAAACTCTTGTAAAAGAGCTTCAAGACTTTAGAAGAATGATTCAAACTTTTGTAAGACTGTCTCAAGTCTTAATAAAATTATTCAATTTTTAATGCTTTAGGCTGTTGTAAATGTGTTCCAGATTCTTGTAGAAATCTTCAAGTTCTAGTAAAATGCTTCAAGCTCTTGTAAAACTGCTTCAAGTTTTTAGAAAAATTTTCAATCTCGTGCAAAGCTAGCTCAAACTCTTGCAAAGGTGTTTCAAGCCCTAATGTAATTACTTAACTTTTAAAATATTTCAAGCTCCTGTAGAAGTGTTTCAAGCCTTTACAGAAATGTTCCACGTTTTTGTAAAGCTACCTCAAGCTCTTGCAAGATTGTTTCCGGCCCTAATGAAATTACTCAACTTTCAAAATGCTTCAAGTTCTTGTAGAAGTGTTGCAAATTCTAGTAAAAGTCTTCCAGTTCCAGTAGATTGCTTCAAGCTCTTGCAAAAGTGCTTGCATTCTTTAAATTGTATTTCAATCTCTTGTAAATCTAGTTCAAGTTTTTGCAAACGTGTTTCAATCCTTAATGAAATCTCTCAGCTTTTAAGATTCTTAAAACTCTTGTAAAAGTGCTTTAAGCCTTTAGAAGAATGCTTCAAGCTTTTCAAAACTGCATTAAGTCTTAATAAAATTATTCACTTTTTAAATGCTTTAGACTCTTGTAAAAGTGTTCCAATTTCTTGTAAAAATCTTCAGGTTTTAGTAAAGTTTTCAAGATTTTGTGAAACTGTTTCAAGCCTTCATAAAAATATTTCAATCTCTTGCATAGCTATCTCAAGCTCTTACAAGAGTATGTCAAGTCTTAATGAAATTAATGAACTTTGGAAATACTCCAGGCTCGTGCAGAAATCTTCAAGTTCTAGTGAAGTGCTTCAAGCTCTTATAAAAGTGCTTTAAACTTTTACAAAAGTATTTTAACCTTTTATAAAGCTAGTACAAGTTCTTGCAAAAGTATGTCAGGTCTTAATAAAATTACTCAACTTTTAAAATGCTTCAAACTCTTGTAGAAACGTTCCAAACTCCAATCAAAATCTTCAAATTCTAGTAGATTGCTTCAACCTCTTGTAAAGCTAGTTCAAGCTCTTGCAAAAGTGTTTCGGGCCTTAACAAAATTACTCAACCTTTAAAATGCTTCAAACTCTTGCAGAAGTTTTCAAACTCAAATCCACATCTTTAGATTCTATTAGATTGCTTCAAGCTCTTGTAAAGCTAGTACAAGTTCTTGCAAAAATGTGTCAGGCCTTAATGAAATTACTCAACTCTTAAAATGTTTCATGCTCTTGTAAAAGTGTTCTAAACTCTTGTAAAAGCCTTCAAATTCTAGTGACGGTCTTCGAACGCTTGTAGAAATGCGTAAAGCGCTTGCGAGAGTGTTTCAAGCCTTTATAAAATTACTCAGCGCTTAGAATTCTGTTTCCACACTTGTACAAGTCTTTATGTTTTTTCAAGTTTTTGTAAGTCTTCTAATTCTTGTGAAAATCTTCAAGTTCTTTTAAAGCTGCTTCAACCCCTTATGGAATATTTAAAATACTGAAATATACTTCAAGTTCCGTAAAAACTTTTCAAGTTCTTGTAAAAATCTTCAAGTTCCTATAAGTTTCTGTAGTTCTCGTAAACGTTTTTCAAGTCCTTATAAAATTGCTCAACTTCTAAAATACCAAAAGTGCTTCAAACTCTTGTAAAAGTTAGAGATGGGCAAAACGGCTCTTTTTGTTAAGATAACTCATTGATTCCAACTGAGTCGATTCATTGAATCGGCTCGATTAAGTCATTTGACTCATAATGAAAGATGGTATCTTTTTGAGTCACTGCGGTTCCGAGCTTTAACGTTTGAATTAAATCGAACAGGTATGGTTAAATTGTACGCTGTTATTCTTTTTGTGATCCTATTCTAACGAGAGTCTCAAGAATATTTATCTTAATGACGAGTTACACTTTTAAAATCAGTAATCAAACTATCTACTCAAGGATAGACAACTTTCTTCACTAAAAACATTAAAATTTGAGAAGACGTGTTAATTTGTGCTTAACCTTTGAGAGTTTCTAAATAAGATTTATTATGATTTCTGTAAGCAAAGAGAGATGGTTTGCATTCCTAACCAGCCTTGGCGTATATATTCTTGAGATACTCGTTATATTGTTAACTTCGTGCCTGCAAATTTGAATCGAATATTTAAAACAAGAAACTAATAAGATAAACCACTAAAGAATAAAAAAGAGTGCCTTGAATTTAAAAGACTGCACCAGCATAAAATAGATAACAGAATAAATCTACAAATACTGATCTATGATGACTAGTTTGTCGGCATCAGCTATCGAGCTATCAATAATAACTTCTGTCAATTCACATTTCCTTTGTTTACGGCAAGAAGACAAAGAAAAAGAAACATTTTGTTTAAATTACTTGCAACCGTTGAATCATCACGCATCATTTAGTTAAAGTGAGTCAAAAACCATAAACACAAATATCTGAAAACCGATTCAGTCAATTCACTTGAGTAAGTTGACTCATCAAGTTGGACTTCTCACGAATTACCCATCTCTAGTAAAAAGGCTTCGAATTCTTGTAAAGGTGTTTTATTTTTTTTTGTCAAAGTTTAAGCTTTTTTAAATCTTGTACAAATTATTGAAAGCACCAAGCTTAATTACAAAGTAATTCAAATACTAAACAGCAAGCACCTTTCAAAAAATAATTCAAGCACAGGAACTAAAGCACTTTTGCAAGCACTTTACCAAAGTGCTTTGCCCAGATCTGACTTCAACACCTTCCAAGAGTTTACTAAACATTTTTGAATTGCTTACGTAAATTAAACCGTTTCTTTTGATTTTTTTAAGATGGCGTTTGTTTAAGTGGTAAGTAATAATCAATTTATAATATGCTGTTTTCGATAAAACTCTCATTTTTAGGTTGGTTAATGATTTTCAAAAATCTAATAGCAGGTCAATAACTTTTTTAACGTTGTTATACAAAATTTTTCTGTTGCTACCGTCATCGTCAGATGAAATACCATGCACTTATGCACTTCCTCATACACTTTATAATCTTCTTTTCTAAGCAACTTGATTATTAGCTTTCGGACAGAATGATGATGACTATTGCGTAAGACTTCCAGTGGAAGCGAGTCGAAACGCGAAATCAAACTCCTTTTTCAGATCAAAAATTGTGCCGAAAAACTAGCATAATGTTTTTCAGAAAAATCTACAATGGAACCAAGCGAAAACTTCAAAGATTGTAAGTAAATCTTAGTTGCGGCTTTTGAAACACTTTTTTCTTCAACGGTAACCTTGAGTTCGATACATTTACAAAGTGTCTCTCCCCACCCTAGTTAAGAACGAAAACTAAATACGGGCTGTCGCAGATAAACTGGAAAAGAACGTAACTCAAACATAGCCACCACAGAGACTAGGTGAAAGACGAAGCTGAATTTGTACGCTACAGCTTACATAAGTTAAGCTTTATCGTTAAGATGACTTGATGGAGGGCAAAACTCGACTTTGTGAGCCTAATAGAAGATGAAACCCAACTGTGGAATACCGTAGGTAGTGCCTCGATGGAGAGATAATCTTGACCGTGTGGACATAACAGCGGACAAAGCTCTGCCTACATACCTACGAGTATAAAGTGATGTTTCTCCTTTTTTCTATTTCTACTAAATTTTTAAAAGTCTGAGATAGTAGAAGCATTTATTAACCATTCCTTTGATCTAGCAAAGAATGCTACTCGAACGTCTGTTATTAATTTTAATGAAACTTGCAGAGTTGTGTGTCTCACGTTACTAGTATAAGATCAGCCTCTAAAAGTTTCCGCTGCAAATGCAAAAACAGTAAATGAATTTACTAATGTAAGTGTATTGAGCATTCGAAAACAAAACTTTCCAAAAATAATAAATTCATCTCGCATATATTTTACTTTTTTGCATGTAACTGCAGTTTCTGCAGCTAGTTTTACTGCAACGTTCATAAGGGCGTTGAAATCTGCAAGTATGCCAAAGTTGCATAAAATAAAAGGTTAAAAACTAGCAACTTGATTTTACACAGTACATAATATAAAGATATTTTTGGTTTCGGTCAATAAAAAAAATCAGTTAGTACCAATTCTCGATTTTCAAACCCGGAAACCTTACATAAATGTTTCTATAAAATCGTGATATTTTGATTATGTTTTACATATTTTTGTTGACATACAAAGATAAATTTACATCTTTTTGTGCATTGTATCCATTGTAAAGAAAACAATTTACTTTAAACGGCACGTGTTTACAAACAGGTATTTCTATAACAACTAACTTTTATGAAACCACAAGAAAACAAAATACTTTCACCTGCTGGTTTGAACTTCAGACACTTTCAATAACGTAAGCTTTTACATATATGGTATATGAGATCCACAAATATAAAAATTTGATCTAAAAATATTGTCTATGCATACATTTCTTTAATCTGAAATAGATTTATTATTATATGGTCTTGTTAGTTAAAAACCCCACCCTCAAGGCTTATTAACATGACGCAATAACAATTCACTTCAGTTTGCTACGTGGAGAGTTCGTCACAAAAAATAATAATACAGAAGAGCACAAATAACTGTAAATTTCAAATAAACAGGTTTTATTAATAACAACAAAAATAGAAATGTCCGTTCATAATAAATAACAAGTAAAGGCGTAAAATTTAAATAATTGAAACTGTTGAAAAATAAATACTCCGTAAAATCTAACATTCTGTTTGCCACGTTCTGACTAAATTTTATGTTTGAATAAATCAATGACTGACATCCGTTAATTACTGACATTATTCTAATAAAACTTATTTTAACTTCATTAATTCTGTTCGTCTATGACTGATTATTATGAAACTGTTCGTGAATCTTCAGATTTCGAACTTGAGAAATTTGTGTAAAATTAAAGCTGACATTTAGCAATGCTAAAATAATAAAAGACACCTGTAATTAAAATAACAGAACTGAAAGTAAAATTCTGTGTACAATTTATTTGATTTAGAAACCGATGAGCTAGATTATTATGTTAGACTTACTAAAATAACAGTGTTTAAATTACATTTTCAGAAATATAAAGTTCAGCCTTTTTATATTACCTAAGAAATAAAAAAGAAGTAACCGCATCAAATTAAATTTAAAAAAACTGTCTAGAATTTCTCATTCATGAAAGTATAATTAACAGTGTTCATTGATTAATTACAAGCAAGCAATCAATCTAGCTGCTATATTTAAATGACGCCTACATCTATTTTCTTCCACTTTAATGCTTGGCTGTTGCTTATTTGGGAATGCTACAGATCAAAGAGTCAGATACCCGCAAACAGCACAACAAACAAAACTTTACTCAACTTTGAGGTACTATGTTAAATATGTTTGCATAATTTTGAAATGATACCAGACATATGTGATCAAGTCTACAAGACCTTTTAACTTTGAAATATATTTAACAGAACTAATAGGGGCAAACTGTTCTGCAACGACAGCTAATACAGTTAGATCTACGAACTTTGTGAATAACCGTTGAGGTAGAATAACGTGTGGTATGTGGAATGGCGATATAAACTGCAAAGTTGACAATGGGAGAAATGCTAACATTTACTCGTACTCTAAAAACTTTTGTAGTGTCAGCACTCTGCTAGTTTAAATTTTTAATTTATAATTTCTCAATGTAAATTCCTGTTTTTATTTTAAATCCTTACTCTTTCTGTTTGTTAACGTTGCTAATGGGAATGTACTCATTGATAATTTGTTGTTTTAATTGTACTGCGTTCCTGTCAAAATATTTTGATAGCAAGCCATCACGTTGGTAAAAGCCTTGGGAATGGCATTTGGTGGAAAAACCCATATAATAGTAAAATAGTAAAATCTTCAATGCTGTATGCCTTTCCTTGCATAATTCGACTTATCAACATACTTATACGTACATGGAGAACACTTAAATTATAATAATCAGACACCGGCATCGTCGAGGCCATGATTAATTGTACATAAACAACGAGACTATAGCCCAGATTTAAATAGACAAGAGTAAACATTAACAAGGATTGTTTTTTTTAAATATTCTTTTCCGTAAAATGTGTTCGTCTGAAAGTTCCCAATGAACCGTCCATCAATGTTGTTTTATCTGTATAAAAACAGAACAAAATACACATGCTAATATGTAATAGTTCAGATGAATAATGCGGCTAGCGTACCATATCAATTTTGAACACTTAGCGGGTCGCGACGATGCCGGCGGGCGGTGTCTGATTACAATGCAGACATTGATAAATGAGTATCACGAAGCTAATTCATATACAGAAAAGACTGGAGAATAAAGAATTGCAATACAGAAGCAGATCTAAAGGTTGTCCAGCAAAGATACAGAAAAATAGAATTTAGAAGGCTGATATAAAAAAAGCTTGACAACACAAGGTGTAATTTGAAAAAAATAAGGTTTGGAAAGCCACAGCATTGGAAAACTTGCCGCACATTATCACCATCAAAACTCTTCACAATAATAATGATAAAGCTTGCTATGTTGACTTAATAGTCAAAACGTCTCAAGAGGGTATCCTAGATTTCAGGAGAGTAAAGACAGAATACTGATTAACGCCCCGAAAACAGACTTGTAATGCGCCATCTAACAAAGAAAAACTCAAAAGAGTTGAGTATTTTCCAACAATTCAGATTTAGTAATCTCACTGTAATTAGTACGCAGTTTCTGAGAAGTGAATCTGAGCAATGTTAAATACTACACTGCTTTCAGAAAAGAGCGAGTAGGTTGGTAGTAGTTGAGCGATTTGAAAAAATAAAATTACTAAATGCTGTTATTCAGTTTCATAACCCCATGTTTGAGTTACTGGTGTTAGCTGTCTTTTGAATAACAATAAATAATAAATTCTATTCTTTTGTCTTTTTAAATACTGCTTCATATTAGTACCATTCATTCACATATTCCATTTGCTGACAAGGTTATGTTGATGTCAGCTAAGCTATATTTAAGCCACCTAGGAAAAATTAATCAGGCTTTCCATCTTGCAACTTTGGTTGCCTAAACAGCTGTGATCACGCAAGAATCCCTCCTTTCTGTACCACAGCATCAGGATACTCAAAAACTCAACATTCTTTTAGATAATAATGTTGACAAGTTACGCCTAATTGAAGATGATAAGTCATGAAACATAACTACGGTGAGATGTACATTAAAAATACCCACTGGGATTGGAAAACCTTGAGTTCGGCCAAGTTCTAGTTGGCCGCGAAATGGACATAGTAGTTAAAGCCACGAGGTTCAAGAGAACAGCAACCTGAAGCCTCAACCACAAATCAGCAACAACTAATACTGGTTTCCTTTCTATGAATACATAATCGTTTTTCTGAAAATTTTAATTTTAAATTTAACTGTAAATTTACCGCTATTTACAATCTTGTACAAGAATATCAATTCCCATGTTTATTTTTCAATATGAGATCCCGGGCTCGAAACCGCTATCTTCTTTACTTCCGTTTTCAATTTTGTTTCTGCTATGCTTAAATTAAAATTTTTATTTTTAAAAGAATGTTAAACCTTAAAACAGAATATTGCCTGATACGGAAAAAATTAAAATGAGCAACCCAGGGCGGAAGTTTACCCGTAACACAAATTATAACTACCGCATGGCTAACTCGGCAAGCCGGAAATCGGGGTGGTTTGGCAATATACTTTGGGAACGACTTATATCATCAGAAGACAAAGGAAGGAAATGGGTCAAAATCACTGGGTTTTAATGACGATAATCGTTTACAATAATAAAATCTCGCCAGTTCTATAATTACGTCACCTAAAAGAGCTCTGTTTAACTTATCGGCCTTGCTAAACTGGTACTTTATTATTATATTCAACATACAAGCTAAAATCTCTCGGTGGTCACAAAATTATTGTTCCAGTGAACACAATGAACCCTGATTCAATTTAAAATCTAGAATGTTAAGCAATAGCAAAATTTACTTACGATTGATACAACAAATTAATGTGGATCAGTTCGACCTTTAGACAAACAATAGAATTCCTACTTTAACAAGAATCTGGACTTACTTTGATTATAAAATCTGTTATTCGAAAGAATATTAAACTTTTTAGCACACTGTTAGTGTTGGGTCTTTTTTTCACCGCCCTCAGTAATTAAGTACGGGGGCATGTTGCTTCTGTTTCCGGCCACCCCGCTGGGTAGGGCCTAAGGGTCCGAAGCAGGTATACATATGTCCTGCAGTTTGTTGCATCACTTGTATTTTGTAAATCATACAGTCCACTTGTGTTTTCCGTTCAGTTAAAATAAATAGTTAAGTAATATCTTGTTTCAATTATTACTCATTTAATAAGAAGAAGTGTTGAAACCAGCAAGTTCAACATACATAAAATTGGTCCTATCGATCCGCATTTCAACACTTCATTGTTGCATCGAATTTGGCTGGTCCTCGGCAGACACCCTAATGTTATATTACGTTTAACACGACAATCGAAAGTGATTAGCAGGTGAGCTTTTCCTTTTTTTCATAAATACCTTTCCTTGTTCGGTCTGTACAATAAAATTGCCTCTGCGCAAGTTGCTTCTTATTGTATTACTCTTTGCTTTATTGTACAATTTTTCATGTGTGGTATTTATAAACAGATTTGACGTGTTTAAACAAAGCAGATGCATTCCGTAAGCTGTTAGTGCTTATTTATTGAGTAATTCATATTCGCGGTTCTTTCAAAAACGTCCAATTCAATAAATATCTATACTTAAATGCGTATTTAAGTGATTAAAAATTGCAAACAAGCTAAAGACCAGTGCTGTCTCACACTTTGGGTACTTTATAGTCACGTGATTTGTCTCAAATGTTATGTAATTGAATGAAACACACGGAGAGTAGCTTAAAAAATTATTGATGCTTTTGTTATGTATTTTTAAGGCGGCAACTTCCAATAAAAATTACTACTCTGAAACCTACTAGAAAGGTGACGCATTTATATAGTTAATGCAACATAATTTACTTATTCATTAATAATAATAAATTAATTAATTAGTTTATACGCAATTGTAAATTGGTTAAGTTTCATTACTGTCGGGTTTTGAAAATTTTCGGCTTACTTCGAACTGCTGCAGTGTGCGTTGAATTATCTTCGTGTAAATCGCAATTCACTTCATAAATTATTTCGGTCATATTAGTAAGCACTATGGACACACTAGTTAGGCAAAGGGGATCCGTCAAGGCTCGTTTGACTCGTTTTGAGGATTATCTGTGCGGAATTAAAACCAAAATTGAGACGAATAACGGCGTTCTGGAAAATTGTGATGCGATTCAAATACGTAAAAGGCTTCTCACAATACAGCCGTTATTAGATACGTTTGATCAGCTTCAATTACAAATAGAAAATGCAAGTGAGGATCCTGAAAGTGAGTCAGAGCATATAACGGAATTTGAGAAAAAATATTATGAAACTATTTCTGATGCGGAAAACATTCTAGAAAAGCTTTCCTCTCATGACAATCTCCCTGCAAAACCCAGTTCGGTTGTTTCTTGTCATGAGGTTCTTGTACCGGGACCTGTTGCGGTCCCATCTGACGTAGTTAGTATTAACGGAGGTTCGCAATCGTCAAGTAGCACGGGTCACAAAGGTTTTGTGAAACTTCCCACTATAAATCTCCCAAATTTCAATGGAAACCCCGAAGAATGGTTAAACTTCCGAGATTTATTCATAAATCTCATACACGAAAATGAGGCCCTCACTGATGTACATAAGTTACATTACCTGCGTGCGTCACTTACAGGCAAAGCCGCGGAAACGATAAAGAGTTTGGCTATCAGCTCCGCAAATTATCAGATCGCTTGGGATAGTGTAAATGATCGATTCAATAACTCGCGTATTCTCGTTCACAATCATATTAAAGCATTATTTAACACTGAAGTCATTACCAAGGAATCCTCAGCAAAACTGAGGCAATTAATTGACAGTGTCAAGAAAAATATTAGGGCTTTAAATTCGTTGGTCAATGAGGAAGATCAAAGAAATGCTTTCTTAATTTACTTAATTAATTCAAAGTTAGATCCTACCACCACGCGCGAGTTTGAAAATAAAAATGATTCAGATAAATTCCCTTCCTATGAAGAGCTAATTAGTTTTATGGAGAAGAAAGCATCCTTATTAGAAACAATCGATCAAAGAAATCAAAGATCGCACACAGAGCGCCTTACAGCTAAAACGTTCGTATCAACTGCTATATCTTGCCCTCTTTGTAAAGGTTTTCATTCCTTAAATTCTTGTGAAAGGTTTAAGCAATTCGGGTTGAAGGAACGGTCAGAAAAGGCAAAGGAATTAAAGGTTTGCTACAATTGTTTAGCGAAGGGTCATTTCACAGGTAAATGCAGATCAAGGTTCAACTGTCAGAGGTGCAAGTCTAGACACCATACCTTGTTGCATCAAGTTGAATCAGTTGCATCAGTTTCGTCAGTAGAGGCTGAGCAGGCCACTGTAAATCTTTCAGCATTCGGTTCCAATCAAACAACCGTTTTGCTATCCACCGCATTAGTGCGGATTTTAGATTCGGATGGAAATTCACACCCTGCTAGGGTCCTGTTAGATTCAGGAAGTATGTCCAATTTCATCTCGGAATCGTTGTGCAAAAGGCTCCAATTGAGTCGTTTCCCGGTTGATCTGCAAATTCGTGGGATCAACAGTGCTGCTACAAGCATCGACTCACGGTGCAACGTTGAAATAATATCAAGCAATTCTCAATTTCAAATGAAAAGTAGTTGCTTAGTCATTCCGCATATCACAGGTAATATTCCGGAAGCCAAAGTTGATATCACTGGGTGGGACTTGCCCGCGAATATCCATCTCGCCGATAAAAAATTTAATATGCCAGGTAAAATCGATATTCTACTCGGAGCTAGTTGCTTTTGGGAAATCGTGTGCGTTGGTCAGCGGTCTTTAGGTCCTGGGAAACCCATACTGCAGAAAACTAGATTCGGATGGCTTGTTAGCGGAAACGTTCAGTCCAGGTCTCGTCCTTTCTCTGCACTCTCTTGCAATCATTCCCAAACATTACAAATTTCTGAACAGCTTAGCAAGTTTTGGGAGATCGAAGAAGTCCCTGAAGCAAGGGCGCTTTCCAGAGAGGAGATTCTATGTAAAGAACATTTCTTGGAAAATCATGAGCGCGACGCGAACGGCAGGTTCATCGTATCGATTCCGTTAAAGGAACCAGTTACCAAACTTGGGGATTCTTTCGAAATGGCAAAAAGGCGATTTTTAAATTTAGAACGCAAGTTAGAATCCAATCCCAATCTAGGGACGCGTTATCGAGATTTTATGCGAGAATATCAATCGTTGGGGCATATGTCTCCATCTAATCCTGAACCAGTTGATGTATCTTTCTTCCTTCCTCACCATGGGGTGCTGAAAGAGTCCTCCGTAACTACCTCCCTTCGGGTTGTATTTGACGGTTCCGCAGCTACCACAAGTGGTACCTCATTGAACGAGATCCAGATGATAGGTCCGACTATTCAATCTGACTTATTCTCAATTTTGCTGCGATTTCGAAGGCATTCTATTGCTATTTCGGCGGATGTCGAAAAAATGTATAGGCAGGTCCTTGTCGAGCCTAGTCAACGCTCGTTGCAGCGTATCCTATGGCGCGATGATCCTTCTCAACCAATTCAGAGTTTTGATCTAAACACTGTAACATACGGCACGGCTTCAGCCTCCTTCCTAGCAATACGTTCTTTAACCCAAGTTGGTATCGAGTCTCAGGCAAACCATCCTGATATTTCTAAGGTCATCTTAGAAGACTTCTATGTCGATGACTTATTGACTGGATCGAATACGATTGAGCACGCGCGGTCTCTCTGCGAATCCCTTGCCCATGTTCTAAGCTCGGGCTGTTTCAAGTTGCGCAAGTGGATTTCCAATGAACCCGCAATCTTTTCTAATTTTGATGAAATAGACATTCATCCTAATGTTTTAAAATTTGGTGTCAATGAGCACGCTAAAACACTAGGTTTGGCATGGTCCTTTAAAGAGGATAATTTCTTATATTCAATCAAACTTCCCTCCAACGTTAAAATAACCAAACGCTCTATTCTATCCGAGACATCACAGATTTTTGATCCTCTCGGATTCCTTAGCCCATGTACAATCATGGCGAAAATTCTCCTTCAACAATTGTGGCTGGAGAAAGTGTCGTGGGATGAGTTCTTATCTCAAGGTCTTCACAGCAAATGGCTATCCTTTCGTTCTGAGCTCGTGCACTTGAACGATATTAAAATTCCCAGACATGTTGTCTGCAACAATCCGAGGCGTATCGAACTACATGGTTTCGCTGATGCCAGCACCTTTGCCTATGGTGGATGCTTATACATTCGCTCGACCAATGAGAAAAATCAAGTTTTCACGCGTTTGCTTTGCTCAAAAACCAGAGTAGCTCCTTTAAAGACCATCACAATCCCTCGTCTTGAATTGTCAGCCGCGCTAATCTTAGCTAGACTCGCTTCGCAAGTAATGAACGCCATTCAAATAAATTTTAGTAAGTGTGTCCTGTGGTCAGATTCTACAGTGACCCTTGGCTGGCTCAAAACTCCTCCTAATCTCCTTAAAACTTTTGTGGCTAATAGAGTGGCGGAGATACAGGAATTCACTGAACATGCTACTTGGAAGCATGTTCCTACGAATTCCAACCCTGCCGACTTGCTTTCTAGGGGTGTTCCTCTCGAGGAACTGGCAAACTCTTCCTTATGGTGGTCAGGCCCTGCATGGCTCTCCTTACCTCAAGAGTCCTGGCCTAAACCACCTGTACAAGCTCCTGTTCTACCCGACTTGAAGGGTAATGCTGTCAGTATGCTAACGGTTGACCTACCAATGTTTCCCTTCGCCAATTATTCCAACCTCAACAAGTTGGAACGCATAGTAGCGTACTGCTTGAGATTCACAGAAAACTGCCGCAAACGTTTAGGTGACAGAAACGTCCAACCAATTTCATTTCGTGAAATTCAGACCGCCCAGAGGCGTTTGGTAAAAATTGCTCAGGCGGAATCATTTCAAACTGAGATCCATTTGCTAAAAAATGAAAAACCTCTAAACAGCACTTCGCGATTACTTAATTTGAATCCTTTTTTAGACTCGGAAGGTTTGTTACGTGTGGGAGGACGCCTCCAGAATTCCTTCTATAATTATAACAAAAAACATCCGCTAATCTTGTCTGGCAAACATTGTCTGACTAAGCTAATCTTTTCGCGCAGGCATGAACAGTTGCTACATGCTGGTCCCCAGATGTTATTAGCTAGCGTTCGTGAAGTTTTTTGGCCCCTTGGAGGTAGAAGCTTGGCCCGTCAAACGGTACACAATTGCGTTAAGTGTTTTCGTGTTTCACCAAGGCAGATAAATCCCATCATGGGCAATCTACCCATCTCTAGAATACAACCATCACCGCCATTTCTCATTACGGGCGTCGATTACGCCGGCCCAATATTGCTTAAAAATAAAAAGGGTCGCGGGTGTAAGCTTTTTAAGGCCTACATTTCCGTTTTTATATGTTTCGCTACAAAGGCGATTCACTTAGAATTAGTAACGGATTTGTCAACTAAATCATTCTTGCTAGCGTTGCGCCGGTTTTGCGCTCGCAGAGGCAAACCACGTGACATTTATTCGGATAACGGAACGAATTTCGTTGGTGCAAATGCTGAACTAAAGGAATTGGGCACGTTTTTGAGAAAGAACCTCGAGGTTATACCTGCACAAGCTTCCAATCTGGAGGTAAATTGGCATTTCATTCCCCACATGCACCACACTTTGGTGGCTTATGGGAAGCCAGCGTCAAATCTGTAAAATATCACATAAGGCGCGTAGCTGGTAACACCTCATTAACATTTGAAGAGATGTATACTCTTCTCACGCAAGGAGAGTCAATCTTAAACTCACGACCGCTGCGTCCCTTATCAACTGACCCTGATGACCTAGATCCTCTCACTCCTGCTCACTTTCTAATTAGAAGGTCATTGGTGTCTGTACCCGATCCGAATGTTTCTGCGGTTCCGAAGAATCGATTAAGTCAGTTCCAAAGGGTTCAACAAATCCTACAGCATTTTTGGCGGAGATGGTACCAAGAATATTTGTCCGACCTCCAGACTCGATCCAAGTGGCTCGTCAACAGAGGTTCCCTGCATGAAGGTGATCTCGTCCTCTTGAAGGCCGACAATCAACCGCCCAACATCAATAGAGTGGCGACAGTCAAAACCACCAGTGGCATCGTCAAGCGTGCCTTCTTCAAATTGTGCCCTCTCCCGAACGACCAAGTGTAAAGTTTTGTGAAAGTTTGTGATGTGCATCATTAACAATCATTGCATTAACTTTACACTCGTCTTTTTTTTTATCATTTATTTGTTGATGTTATACTTTAGCACATGTTAATTTGTAAAATTTGTTTTTATTGAAAGCTGGAGCTTTCAAGATCCGGGGGCATGTTGGGTCTTTTTTTCACCGCCCTCAGTAATTAAGTACGGGGGCATGTTGCTTCTGTTTCCGGCCACCCCGCTGGGTAGGGCCTAAGGGTCCGAAGCAGGTATACATATGTCCTGCAGTTTGTTGCATCACTTGTATTTTGTAAATCATACAGTCCACTTGTGTTTTCCGTTCAGTTAAAATAAATAGTTAAGTAATATCTTGTT